>JAAGKR010003370.1:51452-74632 GCA_011419295.1 Clarias macrocephalus | reverse complement strand
GTATTCTTTAGTATAATAGGTTTATACAATAGATCGCAAATATGTATTTGTACATACAAGAAAGGTTCCTTTCTTGAATGGAATTGTATAATATAGCCCTTTATCAACGGACACTGTCACAAGGGAACTCAAATTTCCAATATATAAACATAATCCTCAAAAAGCAAGCCGGAGACTGTGGGATGAAGGGGGGAAAAAAAACCCTCAGAGCTGAAATGAGAAGGAAAGCTAAAGATCAGTACAAGGACCTTCTCTAACTTTTTGTACTATACAGTCAAAAGAATTAAATTCAACATTTCAGTGTTCAGTACTCGGTAATAATAAGCCCGAGAAGTTTCTCTCGCAGCTGTATTCGGGCGACGTCGAGACAAACACATCAGTCTGTGTGTAAATGTGGTGAGTCATTATTTGATAATGACTAAAGTGAGACACGGCGCTGGGAGACTCGACCTGTTAATCACATAAATTGTACAACACATTATGGTGAGTTAGCTAAATTTATGAAAATGAGATACATTAGTAGAGTTCAGAGCAGAAGCAAATTTACAGACGCTGCACTGGAGGATGTGATTTATTTATTTATTGCTCACTTTTTTCCACAACCAGGATTTCATTAGTCACACGCAGATGATTCCTGAGGTGCCAATACCGGCTGGTATTACTGGAGAATGTTCCTGTTACTACTATTCAGTACCACAGCAACTTCTACAGACTGCTAAATGCTGTTATTACTCCTGCTGTTGAATACTACTACTAGCACCCATCTAGTACTGCTACTACTAACCACTACTACTGCTGATTAACAGTAATAGTTTTTGTTGTAGTAGTAACAATTTGGGTATAAAAATGGTACTACTTTTATTATTTAAAAAGTTGATTAGTTAAGTATCTATTATTTGTTTATTAATTACTATTTATTTATTTAAAATATATTTGCTGTTACTGAATAATGCAAAATGAATTGACTTTTCTTTTACTTAGTTTAATAAGACTAGGGTTATTTAACACATTTTTTGATGACATAATTTAGTGTCTTCAATATTAATATACAATGTTTAAAAAAAAAAGACTATTAGTTTTACTTCATACAAGTACTTTTATTAAATAGTAAAATATTGTTACTTCTCTTGTATTTATATAGTGCAGTCGACCCACGAAATTCGCGAGGGTCACGTTCTTAGAGCAACCGCAAATTGTGAAAAATCGCAGATTTTGGATGTGAAAAAACAAAATGTTGCTTATAAATGCTTTATATATATATATATATATATATATATATATATATATATATATATATAGATATATATATATATATATATATATAGATATATATATAGATATATATAAACCCTAAATATACCCCCAAATATGCTCCCAAAACATTTTAATGATAGTGTAGTTTTAATTTCTGCTCAACTTGATACATGACCCTTTAAAACCCTTTATGTTGCAAAGTTAGTAAATTATATTGATCTTGGTAGTTTAGCGTTAAAATGCATGAAAAATTACATATTGCCATGAAAAGCGCCTTAGAAAAATGTAATTGCGGTTTCTGCAAAATTGCAGGGTTTTCTACAAACAGTTATTAGTTAGGTTCTAAGGAAAAATCCACGAACGACTGAGGCTGCAAACAACCCGAGACCGCAACTTCTCCTACTTTGAGTAAGTCTTATTACTAATTCAATTACATGCTATCACAAAATGCTTTTACTCGTTTCCCATAGCACTACTTCTACTGCTACTAATTACTGTTACTACTAATACATTTATGTGATGTCACAAAATGCTATTAATTCTATTGTTATCAACAGATTATTTTGCTCCGGCAGCACATATCATCCCACGAATGGCAGAGCTGGCCATCAACAGTTTAAGTTTAATTAACAGGGTGAACGTAGTTTTAAGTTCTTACCAGGGCTATGTAGGCAAAAGGTGAGGAGGATAAATATCAGCCATGGAGGTGGTGGACAGTCCTGAGAAACTTATGAGATTCACTTTATATTTTCACTTATTCCACTTTTACAAAATCAGCTACGTTAATTACCGGGTTCTGGGGTTGAATCCCATAGAGCTTTAAATGTAAAGCTAGAGTTAAAAATCCCTTGTTCCATACACCAAGTTGTGCTTTTGAGTTGAAGAGAGACTTGGGATTCAGTCATGTGTTAGAAGCTAGTAAGCTTTGTACCTTGCCTTAGGTGCAAATAAAACAACTATGATGGTTTAGAGGCAATTCAGAATGACTTAGAAGTAGTTACTACGGAGACAGTGTGTTGTTTAAGGTGACATAACGATATCAGACGCCTTGTCTTGCTGAAAGTGCTTCCGTTTTGGTTTTGAATATGGGTTTTGGCAGGTAGCTGCTCTTCTCTCTTTTTAATACTAGAAACTGTACAGACATACTCACTCATGCTGGTGATTGACTGTTAGTATCATTAACAATTGTGAAATGGAGTAATTCATATGGTTAAATATGCCAGTGCTGTTATACTCTATATCACCACTCATGGAACGCCTCTCGTCCAATCAGATTACTCAGTTGGAATCGTAATTGTTGTATAAGTACTGCTGTAAAATACGATCACTACCATTGAACACTGCTCAGTTCTACCTCTTTTAAATACATTTAAAATTAAATATCAACACAACTAATATGCTAATATGTTTAATCCCACTGACTGTGGCATGGTTGTCTGTGCCTGAGTATTTTGAGTATTTCCAAAATTATTGATCTCCTGGAATTTCACTCTCTAGAGCAAAATTACATGACGTCCAGTAAGAGAATCCTCCAGACTAGCTGAGGTCTAGACAGTTATGTACCTCAAAATATAAATCAATGCTTTCCTCTCCCAGACTAAAAAGATCAGTATAGATATTGTTTTATTGAACAAAATAGGCATAAATAGTCCTCTAAGAAATGGATCTGATTTTAGCGCTCTTAGTCCGTTTTGGCATTCAGGTTGCTTTGGTGTACAAATAAACCAGATTCAACCAGTGATGGTGTATGACAAACATTTGATGAGGGGAAAAAGTGCAAAATGCCTTCAACTCAAATCTTGGATCATATATTCATTTCAATATTGAGCACTTTATTCTGTCCAATGTATTGTCAGCGAACACTCCTAGACTTGTTCCTGAGAAAGGACCAGTGCAGATGCTGTAAAAAGACAAGGTGACAATGTGTGGTTTAGTAATGTGCTGTAGTAATGATTCCCAGACAGTACAAATACTAATTCAGACCTAATTTTGTAAGATTTTTCTGGAATGCACATCATGTCTCTGTTATTGCTGAAACCAAAGAAGACAAATGGCACTGTATGCTCCAACACCATGAATCGTAAAAGATGTTTAAATATTCACGCGCCCGTCACTGGTACATAGCGGGAGTGTAACATAACGACAGCGAGGCAGAAATGAAACGCTTAGCTTATTGATTGGTTTTTAATTAAAGATGACGTAGTCGTGTTTTCGTTGCCGCTTCAACATTTTAATCAGCGTGTCTTTTCACTGTCGTGCCTGAGGCAGTGTATATATACAGTATATGCATATGGATGTTGGGACGTGCTATGTAATGAATACTATGTTATAAATCCTGCAGTTTCTTTTAGATTTTCTCTTGTTTTCCTTGTGTAGAGCGCATCATGGGTTTCAACGCTGCTATATTTCTATTTTAAGTACTGTGTTTCAAGTTGTCCTCCAGTCTGAATTATGTTTGAATGCAATTAAGTAGATTACGTATGTGTACAGTATATATATTAAGTGACGCATACCTTTGCTCTCTGGAGTTACCCTATAATAAAAGGCTACAATTAACACCTTACATTTCAGAGCATGACTTGTAATACACAGCGGTACTCATTAACAGATTGTGCTAAGTAGTTGCAGTTTTTTTTATTATTTTTTTTATCGTCTACAGCGTGAGCATGCTCAGGTTTTTTATGCTGCTGCGGACTTTTTATGTCAGAGTTTCACAAGGCCACCAAAACAAAGGCTTTTTAAAATGGCGCTATATTGAGAGTACGTACAATGAAGCTTGGCCTAAAATTAATAGCCAGAGTCACAATATTGTGCAACAAAAACAGTGTCTTTTTTTTTTTTTGACAATTATTGATTTGATATCTACTTTTATTTAAACCGTTTACCATTAACTTTATAAATATTGGCACCCTTCACATAAATTAGATTATAAAGTTTTTATTATGCATAAGCTTTTACAGCAACTATTTTATAATGTTAACATAATTTAGTTGATGTAAAATTAAAGTACATGCTATCAGATTCTTTATTTATAGATCTGTTTCATTAGAATCCTACACATTTTCATAATCTTCTTTTAATTTTGCGAACTTCCTTGAGATAATGACCATTGTTAAAAGCACTATATAAATAAATTTGAATTGAATTGAATGTTAATAATAACAGAGAATGTTAACTGCAAATATTAATTTAAGCCCAAAATACTGTAATTTTTTTTGCCTTTATTTTAAATACTTTTAAGTATTATTTTAAATTAAATGCTATTACTCTTTATCAGAATGACTTGTGCAAAAGGAAATTATTTTGTATAGGTGTTCAGGTTTTAGTCTTCGCAGCGCTCCAGACGGCTACTGAAATAGTCGCCAGTGTGCCTTATGTTTGTATTTTGTTCCTAGTTTTATCCACTAGTAATTATCTCTTTAAAAAAGTGCAGCAATCATTAATCCTTAAGTACAGTTCTTAAGTTCTTAAGTCCGAGTACAGGAGCATGTGTGATGGTACCACACTGTGTTCAGTACAGAGAGCGCCTGCAACATGTTCGAAGCGGACGTCATTTGAGCGGTCTCATGAACTGACCACATGCGCTCCAATCACCAGAGGATGCACGTGCTGACCGAATTGCAAAACAACAGAAGAAATCGCTTAATTTGGTAGTATTTTCTAGTACTTCTAGTACTTTTTTCATTCTCTATAGCTCTTGAAACTTGCCCAGTGTTTGTCCAAAGCCTGCATCCTTATCATCAGAGTCAGCAATAAAAGAGGGACTGAGTAGTCCAGTGAAAGTTCTGGCCCAGCCGGATTCAATCAGAATTATTGCATCGTTATCAGATAAGGCCAGCAAAGCACAGCTAACTACATTCAAATCATAGTCGCTACACGGGTTAAATTTTGACGCATAAAAACTTTGATTTATTTCCTAAATATTGATCTAGTTCTGGAGTCGACTGTTGTTAAACAGTTAAAAAATCTCCTTTTCCTTCTTTTCGTCTTTGCGCTATGTTTTGATGATTAATTAGTTACATTAAAGCCTGCAGATTTATGTCAGCTGGATGTTGTAATTAGAGCAGCGTGTAATGTTGCATTCGATAGTATGGCAAAGTTCGTACACCGTGGCTCATGATGATAATTATCCTTCCGAAATGTCACCATTAATCGCTGAGGAAAACACCAAATTAAAGAAGCCTAACCGTTCCTACATGTGATCTTTTGTAACCCATAGGTGCAAGCTCAGAATGTTGTCTCTCATTTGTTGCTGACATTAAATTTAGTTACATTTACGTTTAATTGTATAGAGATTTAATAATAAATACCTTTACATGACTACAATTAGAGATGACAGGGGCATTGGGGAAAACTCTGTGAGAAAACTCAAGAAGGAGAAACCTTGAGTCAAATCAGGCTCTAGGGAATTTAGCCTCGTCAAGGTGACTCTGGAGTGTGGGATTATAATTCATTCCAGTGTACAGGTGTAGAAGAGTAAAAACAAACAGCACCGAGTGTGTAGAAAGGCATGCGAAGACTGACCTTTTAAGGAGGTTGTGAGTTAAAGTCCTGGGATAAGGGTGGGAGAGTCTTTATATGATTCCAGCAGGTACAGAACTGTAGTATCTTGGTGAGATCATTCTATGGAGACGTAGCAAAAAAAGGGCAAGTCAGAAAGTATGATAATATGGTCAGGAAATTTTGCACCAACCTGCAACAACTATAAATAGAAATAGTTTCGCAAAATCTCCGCCTTAAATCAAGCACAAACCTTGACATTAAGGAATAATGTTGCGAGGAATGGTTGCCATGATACTGAAGGACCATAATAAACGGAGTCCATAAAGGGCTGAAGTTGATTTCCGGCCCTGTAAACTGTATTTATTGTTAATTCAGATGTGAGTTTTTCAAATATGTGGCTTTTCCAGTAAGCACAATTGTATGTAATGAAACTAATTTTTCCTAGCCAAAAAAAATCCTCAGAAAATGTACCTGCTTTCAAAGCTGCATTTTAGCCTTCAACTTTGTCACTGGTATTTTTACTACCAGTGAGTGCCCTGTGTATCTCATCTTTTTAACTGAGGATTTTATTCTGCAGAATCATGTTCTATGTGCGAAAGGGTTCACACACTAGCAATGCAATACCATGTGTGTTTGATAATGTGCTTCAGACGTGGGGCATTACAAAAAGCTCTGTTTACATTACACTCTGCATCAGCGCCCGCACCTGATATTGGCGAAATGACTTAGTTTCCCAAAGAGACTCTTAAAGAGACCGGAGTAGCAGGTTGTTGCAGAGCTTCTGTATGTGGATTTTTAGGAAAAGGCTCTACGTCCAGCAATAATCTTCATTATTCTAGTTGCTAATAAACAGCCTGTACCTTTTGGTGCAAACAAATGTGTGGGATCATAATAGACCAAAGTTTCATTCAGGTAATGTGGTGAGAGACTTTTCAGACCATATTATAGTCACTGCTGAATTTTATTGGGAGTCTGTGCAAATCAAATGGAGAATATGCACATTGAACCTTTTATTCTTGTAAAGACTAACTGGACTGTCTGGAGCTTGTTAATGCACCCGCTGCAACCTCAGCAGGCTATTACAATAGCTGATGGGAACTGAAGTACGAGCTGGTTTTTGGATTGTATATCTTAGCTTAGCAATGTTTCTGAGAAGAAAAATCATGTTCCGTAATGGTGTCTCCATGACCTTCAAGAAGGTCTGAAATAAATAATCACACCAAGATCTTTCACTGCTGCACATGATATACAGTAGCTGAAAAGTCATCCAGAGTTGCTTAACAATCAGAAATCGTTGTTTTTAAAAAAAAAATGTATTTATTTATTTATTTCTTTAGGTATAGTATTGAGTAGAAAGAAGTTTTTCAGCAGGCGCCGTCTAATGTCCTTGACACTTAAAAAAAACAAAAAAACTTTATTAAGCTTGTATTGGAATTGCTGAAACGTACAGCTCAACAATAATTGGCGAAAGAGTGCTGTGGAAAAAGTAAATCTCGTAAAGTTTCTCAGGACTGTCCACTGACTGTCCACATTGTTTATTCTCCTCAACTTTTGGATACAAAGTACTGGTTAGAATTTAAAACTTCTCCAGCTCTGCCAGTCGTGGTTAGTTAGTTCCACCAGATGGAGCAACTGGTTAACTGGTTAAATAAACACAAAACTCATAATCTGTTGATACTAAATGGTGTTTGTGGAACTGTTGTATAAAAGCGATATCTCACTCAAGGTCGTGCTGTTGTACTGTAGATCAGCACAGCTGTGATGTCTTCGGTACTCGGCGTGTACTCGCGGTACCCGAGTCGTCCTGATATTCAGTACAACAGCAAGACCTCGAGTGTGATATTGCTAATTAAACAGACAGCCGAGCTCATGAAGTTACTCTTATTTGACAGAAAAACCTCAAAACCTGTACACCCGTGTTCTGAAGATTTTACAGTATCTGAAAGTTACAGCTTTGATACTTTGGCCATGCAAAGCACAGACACTGGTGGACTGCCATCTTTGTCACATTTTTTTATTTTATTTTCCCCACAACATTTCTGCTTTATTTATTTAAATATTATTTTTCTCCACTCGCTGCAACATTATAATTCAGGGAAATGGAATCACACTGTGATCTCAGTCACAGCTACAGTCACAAGGGCCCAGAGATGATGAAACATGTATTTATTTATTTATTTATCTTAATTTTTTTTTTTTATGGAAACTTTTTCCATCTTCAAGGACAAATTGGAAGCAAATGCAATTTCCCTTTCACTCTGGATTGGGGTGAAGCATGAGGAAATAAGCCTCGTCATTTTCTTTAATTTCTTAATGCACTTTATTGGTGCTTGACGTTCAGAGTGCATGTACACACCTGAAACTCCTTCAGCACTGTGCTCTGATTTAATTATCCTGATTTGTTGGCTAATAGACTGGGAGAGGGCTGCTTTTCTGCACTCATTACGTTAAGGACGCCGCTTTCATGACAGACTACAGGGGCTTTTTTATTTTTAATTTTTTAGGGTTCATTTTGATTAACCTTTGCCTGAGTGTTAAGACCTGCAAAATCCCTTTGAAATAAAATGCTAAGTGTACTGCGACAAGGACGTTTTCATACAATCCAGTCTTGTAACTCGGAATGCTTTGTGCTTTTTATTCAGGCTTTGTCCTGGTGTGTACATTTTGTGAAGGATATGAAACCTGTTTTGGAGCCCAAGAGTGGTCCGATCGCTGGCCCTCTTGGAAATAATGGTCTGGGGTGCACCTCCACTGAACCTTGGTCCAAGACTCCTTTCATGAAGAATCGAATGTGATCGGTGCAACGTGTCATGTCACTTCCTGTTTCAGAGACTTGAGCACTGTAATGAGCTCTCTTTTAAAGTGTGGTTCAAGTGCCTGAACTTAAAACATCAAGAAAAAAAACACACACACCAAAAAAAACATCCTTCTGGGCGAAGTCCTTTTTTTTTTTTTTTTCCTCCAGTTGTTCCTGCACATCCCAAAATGCTGTTCTTTTACTTCTCCAGTGTTGGAACCAAAAGCAAAACGATAAAACGAGATCAGACGGTTAAACCTTACACCTACCACTTTGCAAACCCGGAATCGTGAAATCAATCCACGGTCGAGAAGAATTTGCGAAAGCAAACCTACGATTATGAGCCCCGCCCCCAGAAATGTCTAGGTGTAGACTCTAGGATTCAGGCTGAGTGTTTTGTCTGAAGTGTAAAAGCATTCGCCATTCCTCCTTGGATCGTCTGCTCTTTTCTTGGAACAAACCTTGAATATAGATTTTCTTCGTCTCGTTTTTCTTTCTCTCCTGTGTTAAACCGTTTAAAAATAGCCAGCAAAAGCACGATGGTGGGATTCATAGGGGATTTTCTTCATGGCAAAGAATAGCCCTATGATTTCTTTCCCCTTCTTCCGAAAGGTCAATTGGGACTCTTTATCAAGGCTTTTATTAAACGGGTGAGAGCCTGTGATTCTCAATGACGTCCCAATCAATGCGTCTTTTATTTGTGGCACTTCATTAAAGTTTTCATTTTTATTTATTTATTTATTTATTTATTTATTTATTTATTTACCTTTTATCTAAAGCCACGTGTGATTTAAGGCCATGCTATAAAGGAGAACTGAGATGAGTTCATGTGGAACCAGTGAAACATGAAAAGTTATTAAAGTGATAAGGAAGAAAGAAACAAAAAAATGGCCCTGAGAAAATAATAATAATAATAATAAAAAAAAACAGTAATTGGGTTTTCTTTTAATCTTTAAGCAACAAGTGAAAAAGTGCAACTTTCTAACTTAAAAAAAATATAATATAGACACAAATATTTAGCAACTATATAGATCCAAGAGCGGTTATAACACTGGTTATTACCTGCTTTCGAGTCAAAGCAGGACTTTTGGTTATGCAGAATAACAGAACACGGTTCTAAGAGTAAAAACTGCCTTTATTTCTCTATATAATCCCCTGTTACACTAATGCACGTATCCCAGTGTTTCACTAGTGCTTGGACACCATCAAGGTAGAACGTTTTCTTCACATATTCAGACTGCTTGCTTCACGTCTTGAAAGACCGGCCTCCCAGTTTTCATTAGGTATATTATTTTTCAGATTATAGCTGTGATTATTATTATTATTATTATTATTATTTTTTAAGTTAAAACAATTTAAGCAAGTTTTCAAAACTTTCCTGTCTTAGAACAGTGACACATGCTGTTTTTTTTTTTTTTTTTTTTTCAGTCCTTGCTGTTTCCTCACTTTATGTCCAGGATTCTTGGGATAGGCACCAGATCTACCGTGACCCTAGCTTTGAAGATCAATCAGTTGTTTTGTTCTTTATTCAAAAAAGAAAAAAAAAGTTATTGTATGCACAGACTCTACTGAAGTGTTGGAACGCCTCGCTCATGCTGTTCCCAGCGTGAAACGCTCTTTAATAACATCTTGCACTAAAGGTGACTTTGGGATCTAAACTTCACAGTTGCAAATTTATGTAGCTCTAGCTGAAAGATAGCTATGGTAAATGGAATATGTGAGCATTTTTTTTTCTTTCTGTTTTCGTCTTTCTTTCATATTCTCAGCGATGTCTGATTTCATACAGAAAGCTGGCGGGATGTTAATGATGGCCCAAGGATATGATGGAGAAAGCTCAGAGCTTGGTAGCGGGAGATCTCATGGGTCAATACTTTGTACTTTTTTTTTTTTTTTTTTTTTCAAGAATGCTTGAAGGAAAACAAAACTTCACATCAGTTCATTGACTCATTTTGTACGGTCATTCGTTCAGGACTTGTTTGGTCTGGCAAATAACATCATCGATTCCGGTTTCTTTTTCACACGCAGGAGAAGTTCTTCGCTCCGGCGCGTTCTGTCGATTTGACCCTCGGATTCTTTTCCTCTATCCGCATTCTTTTTTTTTTTTTTTCTTTCTTTTTTTCTTCTTGTCTACTTTGGTCGCTCTTAATACTTCATTTCCTGCAAGATCCAGTGCAAAGTAATTTAAGTAGGCTGAAGCCCCTTCATCAGGCAGCCTTTGGCATTTAATTAAGTTTGGGGGGTGGGGGGTGGGTTACACGCTCAGCTCGACTCCGTCAGTGAATCAGATGGTCATTAGTAATTAATACACTGACTCCACGGTAACTGGCGAGTACGTGGCCTGCTCAGATAGAGCCGTCTCTGATTCATGATGCTTGATAGATGTGAAATCTTTTTTCCCCCCCCTCAGATTTAATCACACCATTAAGAGTCAGATGTATTTCCATGAGCACGCGGGGTTGCAAATGGACCACATCATTTCAGCCGCTAAATTATGGAGTACTTGAAATTGCCGAACTTTAACTTTTTTCTTTCTTGTTCCCCTCTCTCTTCTATCCATCAAAGCCTATTTTAACAGACATCCATGTCTTAGAGTTTGCCCTTAATCGTTCAGTTTGACCGATCCGGGTCATGAAGATTGTTCTTCATTTCAGTTTTTATGATTTCATACAAAATCCACTTGTTACTTTTGAATGCTAGAACCTGAATCGCTTCACATGCTGACTTTATCCGTGTGTGTGCGTGTGTGTGTGTGTGTTCTGGATAGATGCTCCTGATGGACTACCTGGACGTAAAGAACACCCGCAGTGCGGCAGAACCCTCGGCCCAACTCTCGTACGCGAGCACCGCCGGGGACTTCGGAGCTTTTTTCGCCAAGAAGAAACCAAATCGACCTAAACAGTCTCTCTTCAAGTAAGCACTCAAGAGTTCATGTATTGACGCGTTAGTTACCGTTTAAACGTGTTAAACAGTATGTATGAAATTGAGGTTTTAGTTTGGATTTAACTTGAAGTTTTTATTCATCAAACAGCGTAGTTGAAACTCAGTCTGATAACTGATTATAAGTTAAGAAGCCGAACTTGGCTTAGAAAGTTTAGGTCTTCTACAGTACATCAGTCGTCCCCAACCACGGGGTCATTTGTTACCGCGCCGCTCAGAAATACTGATTACTAAATATTTTAACGATTATCAGGATGAAGACTTTTTTTTAGTTAGAAAAAAAAAAAAAAAGCTTGTCTCATGTCTCGTGATACGGTACATCAAAAATTAAGCCCACAAGCTAAAGCAAAAAATGACAAAACAAACGTTTTTTTGGAGAAATCATTTGGAAAGGGCAAAAGGCTCGATGAGGAGAGCGGAAAAGAAGATCCTACGACTTCCAAGAAAAAGAAAGCTGCATGTAAAAGACAATATCAGACGTCCTACTACAAATACACGTCGCTATGTGGAATTCTCACATGTGGCCACAGACTAGCAAACGTGACTATGAAGCCTTCTAACCTGCTTCAGCACATGGATACCAAGCACCCTGGATTAAAAGACAAGTCTTTGGAGGAGAAAACGTGGACAAGAAGGACAGAAGCACCACCACATCAACAAATGCGAGTGCATCATACCTAGTGGCTAACCTTATTGCCAAGATGAAGGAAAAACCTTTACTGACAGGGAGAGGAATTGATCCTGCCGTTAAGGACCTTTGCCGTAAACTTCTAGGAGAGGCTGCAGGGTTCCTCTTTCCTCTAGCACCGCCACTACAAAAATTGAAGATGTACTGTAGCAGAGGACATCGGGACACAGTTGCTGGAGAGGATTAACAAATCACCGGTCTGTAAATCTCGTTTTACATGAAGCCGGTCTGTAGTGCAAACAACGTCGTTCCATATGACGAGTGGGTTTTTAGGGACATGGTTATTCAGAAATTAAAAGAAAAAAAAAAGATGAGACGGGAAAAGACCAAACATCTGAAGTATGCACACGTGTATTTGATGACCGGTTATCTTAAATCGCTGTTCGGTGTGACCAGGTGTGCTGTACTGCATGTATGTGAGCGTAGTCTGGTGTCACATCAATTCAGGATAAACTTCTAATCATACTTCTAATCCGGATGAAGCTCTTACTTGAGATGCATGAATTAATTAGATTTTAATATTCATTCACACACGTTGATGTGACATTCACATCTTGATAGTTTCATCTGTATGAATTATGTCTTGATAAACCTACGCACTCCTGTGCCGATCTCTCTTTCTCAGGTTCGAGTCGTCGTCCCACGCCATCAGCATGAGCGCGTACCTGCGGGAACAGCGGCGAGAACTTTACAGCAAGAGCGGAGAGCTACAAGGCGAGTATGGGGATGAGGGAGGGACGAAGGGGTGTGTTGGTGCACCATGGTGATGGATAGATAGAAGGGGGGACAGAAAGACCATGAAGTCCTCAAGGTGAAAAAGCCGTCCTCTGATACGCATCTGCTATGGACCGCTATTCTGCGTCTTCTATTCCTGGCGTTTCTTCTTTGACATGGTACTTTTTTATTTCTTTTTCTTCTTCTCCCTGCGCACATACCCAGTGATGAAACAGAAACCCCAGAGAGTGTCTCGACTCCTCAGCCGCCCCTCTCTCTCTCTCTCTTTTTCTCTCTCACACACACACACACACACATACACACACATCAGGATGACCTTGCAGTTTCAATCTGTGTTGCTTGACAGCAGTGCTTGTTCTTTTTTTATTTATTTATTTTTTATCCTTTTTCCCCCGCACCCAATTGCAGAAAGTCACAAGCTCTGTGAAATGACGAGCGAGAGAGGTGTTAGAAAAAAGAAACCTGAGAAAGTGATAGTGAGGGGTGAAAGACAGATGCTTCTCACTAAAAAAAAAAAAAAAACTAAAAAAAAAAAAAAAAAGGTTTTTCTTACTTTTACCAAAAGTTTTGATTAGTTGTAAAATCATTTAACTACGTTGTAGAAAAATAATCTGTGACGAGGAGCTGTGAGGAAGCAGAGCTACTGGTAACACACACACACACACACACACACACACACACACACACACACACACACACACACACACACACAAAATTAAATTTTTTTATATAAAACTCTATTTTTTTTGTACACTAATTTAATTTGCAGCCTGAGAGCTGTTGAACAACTTTGGTCCAATCAGATTTAAAATTTCTTAACTTATACTGTGGTATAAGTGTGTGTATTTTCTTTTTTTCTTTTAAAAAAAAAAAGGTGTCTGCAGCTCGATTAAGTTTAGTAATCGTTCTCCTTCTGTCCTTTTCATCTTGTTTTTGTATGACAGTCAGTGTCGGTCATGACCACACTCCGATTAATGCAAGACAACTGGCACATTTTCCTCCTTTGGTTTTTTTTTTTTTTTTTTTTGGAGCAGTGAAACAAAGAAAAAGCATATTTGGATGGTCGAGTGGGTTGAAGGATTATAAAAACGAGATGAGATTCCCCTGTTTCATTTAGCCCGTCACAAAAGCGAGCGTTGGCCCTCAGTCAGAGAGCTGAATAGAGGCGGAGAAGATTGAAGGACTGAAATCGTTTAAAAAGTGAAATAAGTTTTAGCGAGAGCTGTAGGGAAGACGCGTGGCAAGTCATTGTTTTCATCCCGCCGTCATAAGGAGCCATTCAAGGGTTTCTGAAGACGCAGATTAGAAATATGAATCGAGACCGATGGAGAAGTGTTTCACGCTGGCTTTAATTAAGCTCACAGCGGAAAAGCCGAGCTCTCTGAACGGCCCCGTGCGCGCTCTAGCCAAATGACGCTTTTGGCAACGGTTTAAGCTGGCATCAAACGCAAAGTATTTCAGCTGACCAAACCGCCAAATTTACTCGGGTAAATAGTGCAGCAGAGTCGAACAGTGTTTAGAAAAAAATTGCTGTAATTCAGCACACATGAACCAGCAAGGTTTGTCTGTTGCAGACAGAGATGCAGATTTGGTACGTGTTGTCAGGACAGATACGTATTGTCAAGTCATAACCAAACCAAAAAGTCTGGATAAAAAAGCCTATGTTTATTGTTTAAAAAAAAAAAAGAAACAAAACAAAAAACCCAGCATGTTTTTTTTATTATTATTTTTTTTTTAATGTCCAATATGATGCTACTGGGACAAAAATTTAGGGACTTGCAGCCTCCGAGTGACGCAGTGGTTGATCGCTAGTTCGATTCCTGGGTGATGCTGTGACCTCTCGCAGCCGGAGGTCTAGAGAGAGCTGATTGGCCGAGCTCTCTCAGAGGAGAGGGATGAGAGGTACTTGGTGCTCCCACATTAATCACGGCTCTACAGCCAATCAGGGGCGTCCGTGAGCTCACGTGATAGTCATCGGCTCCGACTGAGTGGCAGTAGTAGCCTTAATGTGGAGCCCCCTAGTGACGGGGAGGAATTGTGAGACGGGGACTAAATTAGTGAGAAAATCAGGGAAAAATCCCCCCATAAAAAAAAAAAAAATTCAGGGACTTGTGAAATGCTAGATGACCTAAAAAAGAAAAATAAGAGTTTTCAAATGAAGTATGAAATAAAAGAAAAAAAAAAGTTTACAATATGTACAAATAATAAAATAAAAAGTAAAATATTAAAAGAAAGTTTAATAGAAATGGTGTTTAGATATGGAAAAGCATGTCTGGTCATGAGCAAGACAGTGTGCAAAAACTGACCGAATAGGTCAGTCTGTTCTGATGGCACCATATTATTATTATTGTAATTATTATTATTATTGATAACGAGAACATATCGATAGGTCGCTTCATGTCAGGCGCTCCAGCGTCATCTCGAGGTGTGGATTGTTTTCCAACACTGCTTGGTCTGTGATGTGTAATTCCTGATGTCCCATGGACACAGCAGATGGTAGAGGTGTTGCCTTTGTTATACAGAGTAATTGAAAAATGTTGTATTTGGTGCATCAGCTCCTGTGATGGAGTTCAATTTACACATCTCAGGATCAACATCTTGAATAATGCAAAATTTAATCAGTTCCTGTCTGGACCAAATGGCTTTAGGTTTGTGTGTGCGTGTGTGTGTGTGTGTGTCACATCACTCTCTCCACTACTATTCTTCTCTCTCACTCTCTTTTTTTTGCCCCCCCCCCCGCGGGACAGTGTGAAGGCATCGCTGTCGTAGCTATTACGAAAACACACACAAGCCTCTGAAGCTTAATTAATGCCTTCTCAGCTCGAGCATGACTTATACAGTTCAATTAATCCGCAACGTCCATCCAAAAGGGTTCGTTGCCGCTCAACATGTGGGCACATCTGCGGCCGTTCCTCCCTCCCGCATCCCTCATCCTACTCCAGACCCGACGCTCGGGTTCGGCGCGCCGGATCCGACGGAGATCTCATCTCTCCTAATGAGAAAATGGAAGCGCCGCGCATGTTGGAGAGGTACTGGAGAGCGTCACGGAGCCGACACGCCCGTCATATGTCACAAACCAGATATCGGGATGGAAACGGACCAATCAGAATCCAGAATCCATCCAGCCAGATTGTGTGCCAGACACACAACATTGATATTCCCTGCTCTCCTCCAGATGCCGGTTATAAATTAAGTTTACGCTTCAGGCCCGAGAGAGGGTTAAACACAACAAAGCCGAGCGAGAACTCCGTATTAGCAAGCTTGTTTATGCATAATAGCTCTGTTGCCCGGAGAGAGGCGAGCTTGTGTTCGTCGGGTCGAGAGAACGGTCCGCAGGAGAGCGAGCCATGTTTCCTGTCAGTCTTTTGAAGCACAACGGAGCAGGAGAGGTGCAAATGGAAAAGTGTCTCAATGGCGGAAAGGTGTGTGTGTGTGGGTGATGGAAGAGAGATTAGAAAGAGCATACAGGGTAGCTGACTTTCCGCTTCTTTTTATTCATGATAATAGAAATGCTTAAGGATATTATATTGTCCTGCTGTGTTGTGAATAGAGCAGTGAATCATGGGAAGACATGTGTGTTCCATTGATATGTGCAGCGTTCAAGTCAAAGCGGGGTTTTGATTGTGCAGAACAGAACAGAACTCTGCTACACTAATGCACTTAAGCTTACTTTTGAAACGGTGGTCTCTCAGGAACTCCTTTAATGTCGCAATCTTTTGGAAATGGCTTGGAGCGAGACCAGGACTGTCTGATCCCGGCCGAGTTCCTCTAACGTGCCAGCGGTGTTGGTGAATGATTGCGTGTTCAGTTCACACACACAGATGTGTCTCTTTCGCAATGTTTTTTCGTGCAGAGGGCACCGAGCCACCACGGCCTGGATCCATCATTCACGGACGTACGGCCCGTTTTAAATCGTTTGAGCCGTTCAAATGTTTTATGTGGTTTCATCGTCTTCCGTAAATGTCAATCCATTGTTACGCCTCCGTTCATCAGAAATTATATTGATATGAACACTTCATACGATTGACGGATAGATTAAAAAAGCTCAAATGCTTTAACAGTGGACGACCCACTCCACTAAATAATGTGTTTTAAATCATGTTATCAGAATTTGGTAACAGGAATTTTCAAAATGTTCAATAGTGAAAATGGAGAGTCATTTAACTGTAATTGGGTTTTTTATAAAAATTTGTATAAAGATTTGTGCCTAATGTGCGTATTGTGCATATCGTTAAGCTAATATTGATTTGCCGTAGGCGTTCATGTTCTCCTTATAATAAACACTATACAATGCAGCCTCTGTGCTCAGATACTCCGTCCCTCCCTATAGACTATAAAAGAAACATACATTAGAGCTGATACAAGCTGGTATCGAGCGCGTGATCATTTTCACACTGTGCATGTAACGGGGGAAAAAAACTAAAAATAAAAAAAAAATCCCACCATATCAGCTGGGAACGAGTGGATCGATGCCTGACTTGCGCTAACCTCACGATTATGATTTATTATATAAATAATCGGTGCTTGAAATGAAATTGAACTTTGTCTGCAGAAAAAGTCAATAATTGCATGAGAATTAAGCGGCCGCGCGGAGTTAAAAATGTACGATCGCTTTTTCTCTCCAGAGACTCGTCTTTCGTCACCGGACCCGAGTTCACGCTCTCCCTCTCTCCCTTCATCTTCATTCGCTTTCTTCCTCCATCGATATTCGTTCTATTGCGGCTCAGCAGGATTAACAGAAATGGCACAGATTGCAAACAGAAGAGACAACCCAATGCTAACTTCTCCATTCACAGCATTACTCTTACGTGGTACTCCGCAAGGGAGAAGAAGAAGAAAAATGCTGTACTTTTAACTCGTGCAGGTCAGATTGCGAGGGTTATCTGTTCAGAGGGTAGTGCAGGATATCGTCGTGGTGTGTCCGAGTCTGCGGAAAAGAAAATGGAGTTTGAAGTGAGCAGCAGGACCTGATGAGTGAAAGCACTTTGATTCGACTTGAAGAAAATTTCAAGTCTGTGTTTAATTGTTTAGGAAGGCTGCCTGGTTTAAATTAAAACACCACAGAATTCATCGTATTGAAATATTTACTGTTTTTTGAACAAGTTGAGGTTGAAATGAGGTGTATTTAAAACGTTCATTGTAAGTGAAAGTTACAGCTTATGTCAGTTTTCACAGATTTTCGGTCCAACCTTTTAAAAGTTTCAAACCTTTATTATTTTTAGTACTTGTATCCATACCTAGAGTCGTTCTTTCCTGTCTTGTGAAGCCAGCTCATCTTTTCCGCCTGCTCCTCATACTCCACTGTAACACCGTCAGCGTACTTCTGTCCATTATGTCCAACACAATCACCCACTGTATGGAGCTTTTTGCCAAGCAGAAGAGCAGTTCAGTTGCAGACTTTTTCACAGAGCTGCTCTACTGACAGACTCAGGTAACCCTTTGTTCCAGGGCTATACGCTGTTTCAACACCTCTCCATGCTGCCTGGGGACGTCCCTCAGACTCTACTCGTTCTCACTTAGTCATGTAGCTCCCTTTTCACAACAGACTTCTACCACTCATCATGTAACTTAATCTATACTGACCTTCATTATCTCAACATCTCAATTTCACAACAGCCTATCCACTGATTATATATCCTCATTCAACTTTATTTTGGACATATTCACCTCATTCTATATTCATGTATATTCTTGGTATAGCGTATATCTATCTGTCTGTCTGTCTGTGTACTTGCGTATGTACCTACTTGCTTGCTTACTTAACTACTTACTTACCTACTTACTTACTTACCTACCAACCTACCTACCTTCCTATCTACTTACTTACATACCTACTTACTTACTTAGAGTACTTGCTTACTTACCTGCCTACCTACCTACAGTACCTACTTACCTACCTACCTGCTTACTCATCTACCTACCTACCTTCCCACCTACTTACTTGCTTACTTACCTTTTACTTATTTACTTACTTACAGTACTTGCTTACTTACCTGCCTTACCTACTTACTTAATTATTTACTTACTTACCTACCTACTGTACTTACTAACCTGCCTACCTACTAACTTACTTACCTACCTGCTTACTTACCTACCTATCTTCCAACCTACTTACTTGCCTACTTACCTTTTACTTACTTGCTTACTTACCTGCCTTCTGTACTTCCTTACCTGCCTGCCTACTAACTTACCTACCTACCTGCTTAGTTGCTTACATACCTGCTTACTTACCTACCTATCTTCCAACCTACTTACTTGCTTACTTACCTTTTTACTTACTTACTTGCTTACTTACTTACCCATCTACCTACCTACATACTTACTTACCTACTTAATTACTTGCCTACCTACTTACATGCTTACTTACTGATTTACTTGCTTATCAACTTATCTACATAGTAAATTACGTACCTATTTGCTTACCTATTTGTCCAATTTTGCTGTCATGGACTCGAGCTCTTGATCTCTCTGTTTAACGTTCTATTTATTTTGGCACCCACGTTCTCAGTTTGCCTGTTGCAGTGTAAACTCTGGACATTTTTACTTCAACGTGAGCACTTTGTAACATAGCGGATGACCATCTACGTCTCACTAAACTGTCTTGCTCACTTTAACCTCATTGTCTGTAGTGTAGAATGCAGTGCTGGCGCTTCTCACATGTAACAGTCTGACTAGTACTGAAGAGACGCTGTGTGCTTGGTCCTTGGCCCAGTTAAGCTCTTACCCCAGAGGATGTGGATGCCAAGACTTTGCTGGTGTAGCAGGTGGAAGCAACCGTTGATATTCTGGATTGTTGCAGGGTGTAAAGAAGGTAAAGAGAGAGCAGTCTGTACAGATGGAGAGAGTCACATACCACTCCATTTACACCCCCCCTTCCCCCCGCTTTCCTCTGTGCCCTCAAATCATGATTGGCCGTCTGACTGATGTTGATGTCTTGGCTCAGCGGAGATTGTTTGTAAGAGAACAGAAAGTGCATTGTTGACTCTCGGACACTGTGTTTATGCATGCACCCGTGTGCCACCGGGGCGATCTTTTCTTTGTTTAGGAGTTAATTAGACTGAAAATATCAGCTTTGTTTGTGGTGTATTTTGGTCTCTTGGTGTCTTTTGCTTCTGCAGCTGCTCCATGATACCTGGATTTCCTGCAATAGAAACAAAACAAGGCTTTAAACTTCTCTCTCTCTCTCTCTCTCTCACTCTTTCTCTCTCCCTCTCTTTTTCTTTCATTCTACCTTTTGTTTGAGATTTGATTGATCCACATCTTCCAACAGTTGGCCCCGGGATTGACGCATCGATGTTTCCCAGCCTCCTCTATCTGTTGATGAAGGCTGGAGACAGTGTGCAATCAAGCCTTTCTGAGAGAAAGAGCAATAGAGAGGAGAGCAGGACAAGAAAGCATTGTTAGACGGTAATTGTTGGCGTAAATGACTCAATCACGACGCTTTTGAGGGGCCAGTGACGAGCACGGGAAAATGAGAAAAGAAGAAAGGGTCACCGGTTTGCCTCGGGAAGGAGGTGTGGCAGAGACGCTCGTGAAGATTTCGCAGGATACAATGGCTGCTGATTGACTTTCATAATTGTGCCCACTCTTAAACAACACACTGGCACACACTCACGCACCGAAACATCCTCTTTACACGAGCTTACTATGGAGCCATCACGCTGTTCGCAACAAGTCTTCAGGTACCTCGCGTCAGAGGCGTGTGGGAGAGCGTTTTTGAATGAATGCCATTCTCGACTTTAATATGAAATAAAAACGCGCATACACAAGTCAGTTCTACACTAAACCATGCACTGACTTATGATGTTAGGAGATTTATTAGTAGTTGTTAAGTTTTTTAATGCAGCTTTCAAAAGACTAGGCGGTCTCGCTTTTAGTGGTTAGGATTTAGATGAGCAATTTCTTATGTATAGAGCCCTCTGCTGCCTGCAAAGGGTACTGCAACGAGGAAAAAACAAGAAGTCTGAGAGAGTTGTAGCTACAGAACCAAAAGTCCATCTGATAAGACCTGTATAAAACAGAGCCCCTATCATCTCTTGGATTCTGGCTTGACTCCGCCCAGTTTTGCCCATCTATAAAGTTCTATATCAGATCCAACTCCAACATGTGGAAATTTTATGTTGCAGAGAGGTACACTTGGTGAAGCTAACTTCCTGTATTCTCTCTTCAGTCGACCACATGCTGCTGTTATACTTTTTTAGCTGAGGGCGGAGCTTATTTCAGGGCCGAAAATGCAACAAGTGGCCTTGACTCACCAAAGAAAACAGCTTATTTTATTTTTATTTTTGTTTTGTTTAATAATTATATGACTACTACAGTTGTAGGAATATTTTTAGATGTTACATACTGCAGCTTTAAAGGCTATGCATTTATACGATGCTCGGAGGCTTTGGTCCGTGCAGGCGCTAAAGCAAACACATGTTATAAAGGTTTTAATAAAGCAGCGAGTGATCTTTTTCATCTCAAATACTTTTATTTAGGCTAATTCTGCAATTATAGAGTAGCTTACAGCCTGGAAACTGAGAGAAAGTGATAACCCAGGTGTACTTGAGGAACATTTTAGAAGAAAAAGGTGTCTCTTCCTTCAGAATTGAGAAACCTGATCAAAACCAGTCGAGGCATATGCGCATCTCGATTCGGAGATCTCACACTGTCAGTGGCGGCGTCAGCAGATGGCGAGCGGCCCTGTCGTATGTTCCTCGCTCCATTTGTCCGCCTGTAATTTTATCGCAGCTGATGATGATTACCTCGACAGCATTACGGCTTTGATCGCGTTTGCGGCGTTTTTTTTTTCCTTCTCTTTATAAACGATGCCGAACATGCCCATCATAACCCAGAGAAAGATCTCATCACAGAGAGCCGATTGAATTAGCCGAGCTCTGAAATGATGACCGTACGTGATGGTCTGAAATGGACTGAGGAGGTAATAACACACGGTCGCGAGCGTTGACGGATGGTGTAAATATGGAAGGGGGAAAAAAACAAAACAAAAACTGTGTGTCAGCTGCAGATTGGACAGAGCACCAGTTCTTTCACCAATGAGGTCTTAATGATTTCTTAACAAGGGGATCAGAATTTGATGGCATGATACGGACGGAACTGGCATATTAGGATTATATTATTGCATATGGTAACAGAAATACTGAATAATGTAATAAAATACAAATAAAACCGATTAGGCCATGATGTTTCATTATAACAGACTGGCCTGTGCTGATTTGGCAGAAATTGGGCTTATCATCTACATTCACATCAATTCTGGAACTTTGGAAATGGATTTTTCACACTAAATGTCTCCATGTGCGTCACCTTTAAACACTAATCCATTGCCGTTTGTAAACAGTTAAATAATGATATATACACGCCAACTTTCCGCAGTGCGAAAAGTGAAGACATGGATGAGCGAGTTCGATTTGGAAGAACTTGCCTGGCCTGCACAGAGTCCTGATCTCGACCCGATAGAACACCTTCGGGATGAACTAGAGCGGAGACTGTGAGCCAGGCCTTCTCGTCCAACATCAGTGTCTGACCTCACAAATGTGCTTCTTTCAAGGATAGACAAAGATTCCAATAAACACACTCCTAAACCTTGTGGAAAGACTTCTCAGAAGACTTGAAGCTGTTATAGCTGCGAAGGGCCACCTCATATCAAACCCCATGGATTAAGAATCGAATGTTACATGAAGGCAGGGGAGCGAATACTTTTGGCAACATTTCAATGATTATTTCATACTTTTAGTAGGCTTTACAAAACCTGTAAGAAATACAGATGCTCGAGACAAACCAGACAGTAAACTTCTAGAATCTAATCAAATCAACAGACTACCTGTGATTCACAGCTCCATGGAGCACCAGATGTGTGTTTTCCGTGCCCATGCAAATTTTGTAATTTTCTAACACAATTTGTAAACGTTACAAATACAAATCCCTCCTTCACTTCTTATTTAAATTAGGTGCAGTGTGAAACCAAAACACAACCAATTTCAATCGGATTTGGACTGAAAATTGTATATTAGTAAGCATTGTGTGTTTTCTTGTGCCGCCTTCCTGCGACGCATTGGCAACACTTGGGGTCACTATCTGTCGTCTCTGCCATCGCCGTTGTCATCAGACGACGTCACGCTTTTCTTCTTATTTTCTGCAGCAACTAATTCATTATTCTAAAAACATTTCTAAAGAAATTTTTAAGCCGTAAAAAAAAACAAAAGGAGTAGCGTCAGATCTACTATTTGCAACGCCTGCTAAACCGTTCATAGGAATTTGACC
>JAAGKR010003370.1:26452-46452 GCA_011419295.1 Clarias macrocephalus | reverse complement strand
CTCTCTCTCTCTCTCTCTCTCTCTCTCTCTCTCTCTCTCTCTCTGTCTCTCTCTGTCTCTGAGTCGTGTAGTGCCTGACCTTTCCCCGGCTGTCCCTCATCACCACTGAAATTAATTCAAAGAGACGCTTCAATCCTGAATCAGTCTTCTGCTCTTTAACTTCCACGCTTTTGTGTGCATGTAATCTCTCTCTCTCTCTCTCTTGCTATTTCTCTTGTCTGTATTTCCAAGTATGTTCCTCTCTGTTTTCTATCTTTCCCTCTCTGTCTGTCAGTCTGTCTGTCCATCTCTCTCCTTGTGTCTCTTTTTCTCTTTTCTCTTATTCTCTCTCTCTCTTGCAATTTGTATTTTTTGAACTGTCCCTCTGTCTCACTCCATGGTTGCCTCTTTCTTTCTTTTTTCTTGCTGTCTTTCTCTTGCTCTGTCTCATACTCTACTCTGTCTGTATCTCTCTCCCTCTCTCACACTCTCTCTCACACTCTGTCCCCACCCCCCCCCCCACCCACCCCAATGGTGTGTGGCAGCAGCTTTGTTTAGGTGATGTAATTAAGTCTTAATTGAATTGGCATCAGAAAGAAAAAGAAGGAAAGTGCGGAGGAGGAAGGAAAATTGAACGTGGGCTCCATTTCCACTCAGCATCTCGAATTGTCTCTATAGAAATAATATTTCACGGAAGCCGCAGCGATAAAAGAAATTTGGCAAGAAAGCTTTTAGTAAAGATAAAGCTTCTGTTGTCTTTGCCTAAACGATAAAAGAAGCGAGGGATAAAAAAAGAAGTTTCATACATTTCAGTTGCGCGTGTGTGTGAGAGAGAGAGGGGGGACTATCAGGAACTTTTACGTTTGTGTATGAATATGAACGTTGAAGTGATGTTGAGGGTTTCAGCTCCGGTGGTATTCTTATGATTAAGTCTCTGCCAACAATTCAGCATTAACTGTGATCGGACTCACGCACGCACATGCACACGCACAAAACGTGGTGTGTAAAAGTTTGTGCACTTTGAGATCAAACTCATTAGTTATTTGTTAATTATTTTTCTTTTAATGTGGAAGAATTAAAATATTAAACATAATGATTAGACAGCTCAAAACCACCAGGAATACCATAGCAACCACCTAGCAACACCCTTAGCAACATGTTGTTGACCTACTGCATCATCAACAACCAGCTACTAATTGAGTAGGAAGCACTTAAATACACACATTAGGTAAATCTTATAATACCGTTGCAACAGCTTCACAACACCATAACAAATTCTCCACATATGTTAGCAACACCCTAGCAACCACCTGAGAGAGCATTGTCACCACCTAGTGATAACCAAATTTCCTTTAACCAGCTAGAGTTACATAATAAACATCTGGAACACTATAACAACCACCTAGCAACCACCTAAGGCAAAATTGTAGCCACCTAGCAACTTTCATTTAACTAGCAAGATGTTCACATAGTAAACATCTGGAAAACCATAGCAACACCCTAGCAACCACCATTGTAGCCACCTAGCAACTTTTTTCCCCCCACTAGCTACAATTACATAGTAAACATTTAAAATACTATAGCAACACCCTAGCAACCATCTGGGACAGCATAGCAGTCACCCATCAATTTTACTTTATATAGGTAGAGTTGCATAGCAACCATTTTGAGTAGTATAGCAACATCCTATGAACCACTTGCAACAATATTGTAGCCACTTAGGCAGTTCTAGCAGGTTGAAAAAGATTTGCTATCAACCAGAGGTGTGCCTCCACATAGAGTAGCAACTAAAGTTGCCTATCAACCAGCCATCTGGAATATCATTGAACCATCCTAGCAACCATCAGTGAAACCATAGCAACCACCTATCAGTTTCTATAGCAACCAAATTAGAGTTGCGTAGCAACAAGGGATTTATTGTAGCCTCAACATACAGTAGTTACACCCTTGTAACCACCTGACACAACATAGCAGCCACCTAGCAACTTCACTTTAAACAGCCAGAGTTGCATTGCAACCAACTGTAATACCACAGCAACAAAAACGAGTTTGTAATATCATAACAGGCAGAAGGTTCCTTAGGAAAACCTTTACAACTCTATAGCGAGTCTCTGGCTACTCTCTAGAGCAACAATGTAGCAACAACATGAATGATTGAGCCACATACATCAGCCAAACCCTAGAATAATATACCATAGCAACCACCGGAGACAGCATAGCAACCACCTAGCAACTTTCATTCCATGAACTGGAACTGCATAGCATCCATCTGGAATACCATATAAACCAGTTTGTAATATAATAACAACCAGCCACAAGCTGTCTTGTATAAGCCTACAGGGATAACATCCTAACCATACAGCAAATCTCTTTCTACATCCTAGAATACCATAGCAACCACCTAGAGACTTCTGACCTATCAGTTGAAATACCATAGCATGTTTGCTATATAGCAACCACTTTGGATAACACAGTAACCACTTAGGTATACCTTAGAATCTATATGGCATTCCATAATAACCAGATAGCAACACCCTAGCAACCAGAAAAAACACCACTGCAACATCCTGGCAATCATGTAGCAATGCCATAGCAACCATCTGGCACACACCACCAACAACTAACCTACCCCCCCCCCTTACCTTTCACCTCTTTTGCTGTTTTTTTTTACCCCCATCTTTGTTTTTATGTTTATCACCAGATACATCCTGTCTGTGAAAAGTCACATGGTATGTGAGACGGTGTCCATTGTTATCGAATGGAGTTGTTTCAGAGCAGGACCGCTCTTTAAACCGTTCTCCTCAGCTCTGAATAACACTGAGCGAGTGTGAGAGAAGAGACAACAGGGTGTTGTTATTTATAACCAGTGAGCCTCTGGTCCACACACACACACACACACACACACACACACACACACACACATATGCTCCCTGTCGCTGGGGATTTATTTATTTATTTTATATATTTTTTTATTGACGCCCCACGCGATCCCCTGTGAGTCAATGATATCGATCGTGCGGATGAGTGGAGGTAATAAGCACTGCAGCAAACTCGCCCGCTTTCTCCAAACCCGCTGTCTAGATGACTGACTTACACAGCCATGATTTTCTTATTAACCCTGTTAATGCCGCATGTGCACATGGACTCACGGGGCCACACACTCACACATTCATGTGCACACACTAATACACACGTGTACATATAGACACTCCTCTGGATATATTTTTGCAAACATTTTTGTTTTTTTTATTATGTCTGTAAATCTTTATTTTTATGCTTTTGTAACATCCTAAAAGATTATTAAGTATTTATTTTTAAACATTGGAAGCACTATTAGAAGCTAGAAGCTCTTAAACTGCATGGGGTTTGTTTATGGTTGCTCAAATCTATCAAATAATCTATGAGGAGAAGACATGGTCAAGAAAAATTTGAAAAAAAGAAAAAAACCTCAACAGACTGATACGAACGAGAAGAACCTGTTTCTGTGCTCTTGAAGGGCGGAGTCATATAAAGCTCATCACACATGGAGACAGTTAAATGTAATATTACTTTCTGCAATTTTATTAAAAAGTACTTCTATTTCCAGCAATGGTTTTTAACCACAAAGGAAACTCGTGATCAATTTAAATAAAAAGCTTTAAGCATCTTTACCTTTTACTAACACTTTAACAGTTACACATAAGACAGCCGAACGTTAACAAACCTTAAGGTTGACTGACAGAGGGCCAGGGGTAGGTCAGCGTTTAAGGACCGGAAGATTACGGGTTCAAACCCCAGCACCACCAAACTACCGCTCCTGGGCCCTTGAGTGAGGCCCTCATCACTTAACTGCTTAGATGAATAATGAGATAAATATAAGTCTCTCTGGATAAGGGTGTCTGCCAAATGCTGTATATTTTAAAGATTCATGTTTTTGAACTGTGGGAGGAAACCGGAGTACCCGGAGGAAAGCCACAAAGCGCACAGGGAGAACATGCAAACTTCACTCACACGGACCCTGAGGCAGAAATAGAACCCTCAACCCTCCGGATAGTAGACTTAAAAAAAAAAAAAAAAAAAAAAGAATGTAATTGGCTGACTTTGTATTCTGTATCAGTTCATACTGGTGAATTCCTCAGTTTTGTAAAACCTTCCTCAGTACATTAGTCACTAATCAGTCTTTCCTTATCCTGTACAGGAGGAGCTGACGATAACCTGATCGAAGGAGGAGAGACCAAGTTCCTGTGTAAGCCCGGGGCCAGGAACATCACAGTCATCTTCCAGCCTTTGCTCAGGTAGGCTTCAGTAAACACATCCTTGTTTTGTTTGTTTGTTTGTTTATCTTCTCATCATTTTGTCCTCCTTGGCTGCGATGGCATTACCAGGCAGCAGGTTGGGATTTTCCGTTTTTTGTTGTTGTTTTTTTTACTTTCCCGTGACAGCGTCGGTTGAAGGAGCCCATTTACCCTTCCCTCGACGTACAATTTTACATTCAATTTTCCAATTGGCCCCATCATCCGACCTGTCCCCGCTAATGCCTCCTCGTGTTACCGCGCATTACGGAGACGTAACCAAACCGCGCGCAGCCGGGCCTGAACTTCAGTGCGCTGCCCAGTAGTCGGAATGGCGGCGATTAAATTTGAGCTCTGCTCCATTTTATTTATTTCCTCCTCTTACGTGGGCAGCGACACCGTCTGCCGGGAATCACTGTGTTTACGACTTTTATATAAAAAAAATTAAAATAACAAAGCGAGTTTGTGTGTTCTGATTGTCTGACAAAGTGCTCCCTTAACCTGACTCCTGACTTAAGATTGGCTTTGAAGATCTTAATTAAACTTGAAGCTGCTGGACAGAGTGATGTCCAGAAATGCTACGTCTTTTCCATAGGAAAAATATCCACGGTGAGTCAAAAATGATCCTCACTCCGGTTATATTAAACCCCCTGTTGGTCTTATTAGCACTTTCCGTTAAAGGCTCCTGTCTCCCCTGTCACTGCTGTGTAGGTGTGAACGTGTTACTTCAGTTAGTTTTCAGTAGTGCTGAAGCAACTCACGGACAAGCATAAACAAAAGCATTTAAATTTCTGTAAACACAATTTGGAGCGATACTGTAAGGAAGGTGAACGTTTCCTAAAGAGAATCATTACCGTTGACGAGACACGGATTCATCACTACGAACCTGAAAGGAAACGGCAGAGTACGGAACGGAAACATCCTCAGTCACCGACCGAGAAAAAGTTAAAAAGTCAACGATCAGCTGGAAAAATTCGTCAACGCTTACAGTTTTCTGGGATTCTCATCTCAAGGGCCAGAAGTATTGGAACAGTATCAGGAAAAAGGTTCGACAATCAGCAGTGCTCGTTATAGAGAGACCTTATAGAGAGGAGCTGAAGACTAAACTTTGGATTAAACGCAGAGGGCCGATATCCGAGTGCGTCGTGATCTTGCAAACGCCTGCTCACAATCTGCAAAAAACTTGGGTTTAAGATGTTAAAGCATCCTCCCTGTAGTCCTGATCTCGCTCTGTCTGACTTTCACCCGAAAGCAGAACTGCTAGGACGAAGATTGACTTCTGATGAAGAAGTGAAGACGGAGGCGCCTTCGCGTCTCGCAGCTCAGACTAAAGCGTTTTTTTAATGAGGGAATACGAAAGCTTGTTGACAGACAGCGTCGAACAATGATGCATTTGTAAAAAAAAAAAAAAAGGAAAAATGTTTTCACTCACATTTGTATGATGTTATAATAGACTGAAACCTTAATCAGAGAGTGTGTCATTAGTACAGCAGTGAACACGGAGCAGAAGTTTAAAGTGTATCTTTTAATGCTGAAGTGCTCGTGGTGATGTCTGTTTGGCAGTGACTCAGCAGTTTTCACCGGCGCACGCTCATTGTACCCGCTCGGTGTGTGCGCCAGTACAGCACAGTGCGCTGATGCACGTCCTCTCTGTGCGTTGATGGATGACGGGTCATTAAGCAGTTATCAAGGAAAGGATAAAACACTTGGGGTGTGCTGTTATAGAAAATGAATCAATCACTGGGCGTCATGACGAAGCAGAAATACTGTTAGCAAGACGTGACCTACAGTGTAACAGCCTCTTGTACCACTGCAATTAGTTAATAATACTGTATTATTATTATTATTATTATTATTATTATTATTATTATTATTTCATTAATGAAAATGACATCAAACAGCTTTTAAGTTTATAGTTACATAAATGGTAAAAACGATATAATTGACATTAGCGCGGGTCAGCTACTAGTAGCTAGTAGTAAAAGCTACTAAGACAATTATTTTGTGTGTGTATCTATAATTAATACATGTTTTTCGTGATTGCTTGCTCAAGACAGGGACAGGCCCGGGATAAAATTTTTTTTTTCCCCTTTGTTGCTACATCAGCAAAAAAACACACGCTGTTGTTAATCGATATTACGCAGTCATAAAACAATTCTCTTCGCAATTCTGTCCGTCGATCGGCGTCATCAACTCAGCGCCGCGTGTCAGACGGAGAAGGACTCGCCCAGCTCTGCAGATAATCAATCCCCCCTCTGGGCAACTTCACACACTCATCCGAACTTTACACTCTAATATATTGGCTCTTCCCCCTGTATCTCGAGTACATCGGGAAGTCCAAAAACACTTATCAGAGTATCAGATCTCTCCATGCAGATCGATCGCCTTTTGCGTGTGTGTGTGTTTGGGTTTTAGGTGTCATTTTATAGCACGTATTTTGTTTGTGCTCCATAGTAAAAAGCCAAATATAAGCTGCAGGATATTGATAAACTCCCTAGAGGAGGCGTCTCTCGAGTGTGTGTGTGTGTTTGGCTGAGTGGGGGGGGGGATCTTTTCTGTTTTTCCATGCCTTGTTTGATTATCGTGCATGGCTGTGTGGATATATTTTTTGTGACTAAACTCCCACTAGCACATAAACACACACACACAGACCTGCTGTAGCGAGTGTGGCGAAGGGGAGCCGGAGCAGGTAGGAGGTAATTTTGTTTGACTTGTGTGGGGCCTCCTGCTGACATTTGAGTGGTATTTAAAGCCTCTTGCCCTGACTGAGGTTGGCATTTTGAAAAGGGGGGGGGGTGTGACTGTGTGGCTCGGGCGTAATCTCTCTCCACTCTCCTGCATCCCTGATCAGCGGTGATTACGACTGGCAGGGATGTGGTACCGGACTGATTGCAGCTCTAAAAGGCAATATTTGCAGCGATCGGGGTACTCCTGAAGCACTTTGGGGTTGGGTGGGGGGGGGGGGGGGGTATATAATGGTGGGGGGAGGTTAAAAGAGCAGAGTTAAAGGACAAATATCAGAGGTGAACAGATCGAAAGGTTGATCTGGATATTTATCTTTTGTTTCCAGGGTAAAAAGGTAAATGGTTTACCTCGCTGTATCATGTATACAGTTCTGGCAGAATCATACAGAAATCATTTTTTATTATTAATATTTAAGGGTAGTTCTGATGTGAGCCATTTTAAACTCTTTGGGGTCTGAGGATCATTTTGGAGCCCTAGAGGAGGTTTGAAATTTCCACCTGCATGTTTCAGTTGATTTTAGCTGCGCGTTCCAGAAAGATACGTGCAGATGGAAAACGCACCACGTTTGATTTTCTTTATTCTTTAAAGGCAAAATGTTATGTTGATATTGTGAGAGTACGCAACTACAAGTAGACCCCTTACACCCTTACGTGAAGGCAGTTTGATCGCACAGTGGCTGCAAGTACACTCGATCCACCGCATGTTTTCGCAGTTCTGGTGACCGCGTCTCACCGTGAGTCACACCCTGTAGGTGAGATAGGAGTGTTTCCAGATACAAATAATGTACCACACTTACGTGTATGATCGAAAATACTCTTCGCTGTTATCGAAAAAACTAAACGCAAGCGATCGCGTCTGGGACAGCCGACCCCAGAGGGATTTATTAAGTCAGAATGATAACTGAAATCAATCAAATCATCCAGATCTCAGGCTTAAATACCCTTGAATGCTTGGCCTGATTATATCCACACAGGCCTATTAAGGGTAGGTTTCCACACCTGTGACTTGTTTGAGTGTAATTAGTGTCTGCGTATAAATAGCCAGCTCTGGGAAAACCCATGCACATTTCATCCAAGGCTGCACCGACTGACTCGCCTGAATACTGAGCATAAGGCAAAAGATCTAGAGGTTGTCAAAATAAAAGGTTGTTACTCTTTATAAAGTGTAAAGAGTATAAGAAGATATCCAACGGATTAAATTTACTAATTTAAAGACAATTACAGGTTAGTTTGAAAGTCACAGTCTGGTACACCAGCAAAGATCTAAATCTTAGATTAAATACAAGCTTCTATGGCAAAAAAGAATGTGGTGGTGGTGTTTCAAGATGTACAATAAGGAGGCAACGGTTGTCACAAAAAAGCCGTTATTGCATCAGTGTCCCAAGACAAGCATCAAAACATCTGGCACAAAGTCACTTGAAGTGATGAGACTAAAATTTAACTGTTTGGCTACAACCATAAATGCTATAATTTAGAAATGAGGACCACCAATGATCTGATACGATAATATCACAATGTTCTTTCTGCCAATGTGTGAATAGTTTACAGGCTTGTGGAGGAACTGCAACATTTTAAATGCAAACATACATAAATTAAATGATTTTGGCGTCAGTCTGGTGATGCATGAATTGTCCCACAAAAGAATCTTGATACATCACTGAATAATTTTTTTCCTCTCCATCTCCACTAGGGCAGTGTTAGCTCTGTGTGTTAAGGTTCTGAGTTGCTGATCCGCAGGTCAGCAGTTCAAACCCCAGCTCCTTAAACGAGGCCCTTAACACTGCCTGCTCCAGCGGCGCCATGGCTCCTGACCTCAGCCTCCTAACTAAACCGGGCTCTGTAATGAATATATAATTTCACTGTGCGAAATGAATATTGTTGAATGTATATTTGATGATGTATAAAAAAAAACTCATTATATTTGGAGAGAAGTCAACAAGGTAGGTGTATGATGAGAAGTTTGTGTCGGTGGGTCACTGATGCTCTGAGGAGGAGTGTGTGAGCAAGATGAATGCAGCATCAGGAAATAACAGAGGCCAGTTCATATTTATCAGCTCAGACGCTGCACACTTTCCAACATGACAGCGATCCAAAGCACGAGGAAAAAGTGAAGGGTCTGGCGTGACCATTACAGTATCCTGACCTCAATATCATTGTGGAGATCATCTTTGTGGAGAGCTCAACTGTGCAAGACAACTTAAGAATTTACATGATATGAGGCTTGTTGCCAAAATGAGAGGGCAGATTTACAGCCTGCGGAAATAAAAGAGCTCGTCCATGATGATCATCTTTGATGATAAAGGCGGCAGTATACAGTATTAAGAACTAATATTCCAGCTTTATTTATTTATTTATTTATTTTTGTCATTAGATTCGATTCGATTCAGCTTTCATTTCTTTGTCCAAAGTACATGTACAAAGCCAATGAAATGTATTGTGTTGTCTAATGGTCATGCTCTTCTGTAAAGCCTTACACAAGTAGTTCCAGACTTACGAACAAATTCTGTTCCAGGATGTTCGTCAGATTTGTTTGAAAAAGTGAGTCTTGTACGCCTTTGAAACGAATTTAGAATGCAAAACATACCAATCCTCTTGACTAAATCTGTCCCCACCCCCATCATGTGACCAAAAACTGTAACTGCACCTAAGAAAAATGAATCTCACAGTGAAATATGAAATGTAACAGTGTTGTCTCTGCGCCTTTAAATCGCGAGGGGAATCCCAGACACCGTTTGGTCTCAGAGCTGTTTTCCACTGTATTGGGTCTACGAATGTTCGTAGAGCCGCAGTCCGTTTGTATCGTTTGTACTCGAATGTTCTCCAGTCGGAGACTACCTGTAGTCAAATTAGTATCCTATTAAAAAAAAAAAAATAAATAAATACTCATTACCGTTTTTCTTTGTATACATATTAAAAATTCTGCCAGGGTGTGTAAACTTATAAACTGAACCATATATAAATTTCGACCGCTTCATCCGTTTCTTGATTGACTGGTTTTGATCCCGTGCTTCTCGATACTATTCTGTGAGGATGTGTCAGCAGCCTCCTCCTTCATCCCAATCAGCACTACGCCCCCCTGATTGGAGGCATGCAGAGAATTTGTTTAGCGCTCACTGATGGTCCAACTGAGTCTGTTTATCAGGGCGCAGTAATCTTCATCTGTAATAACAGCTTTTCTCTCTCCATCATTCTCTCTCTCTCTCTCTCTCTCTCTCTCTCTCACACACACTCGCACAGAATTTCTCCACACTCACACAAATATTTTCTCTTTTGCATTCTCCATCTGCCTCATTTTTTTTTTCATTTTCTCCACCCTCGCTCATTTCCCTCGGTGTTGACTGAGATTAGAGCGAGCCATTGATCCGGTCTGTGCTTCTTTATTTATTTTGTGGTGCTCGTGTCGAACAAATGCCTCCCTCGTTCACCTCGAGGTGGGAAAGAGAAAAGTGGCCCTATTGAGATTGAGTTTTTCAAGCTGTGGGTTGGAAATGTAAACATTAAATTCCTTTCCTATTTACTTTCAAACACCTAAAGTGCTGGAACTTTTCTGATTTAAAAAAAAAAACTGATGAAGGTATGGAATAAACCTGACTCAGGGTGTGCTGTGATGTAGGCAAATAGTCAGCGGGTGACGGTCACCAGCTCCGGGACATGTGTTGGTGGAGCAAAATAACTCTTTAAATAAAAATCATATGTTGAGGATTAAATGGTGTTTGCGAAACTGATATGCCTTCTGCATTCAGGCTGTATTCATGTCTACAACTGCATCACGGCCGTGCTGATGTTCTAGCACAGCACTCCGTCGTAGTTATTACTCTTATACCAGTGCAATTTCCTAACATTAGAAATATTTCCCTAACTGTTTGGTCATTTGAAATATATAGTAATAAAAGTTTTTAATTTACGATTTAAAATATAAATAAAATAACATTTTGTATGTTTTATAATGTATTTTAAGTATGTATATACAAGCATATACGTTATAAGGTAAGTCATGCGAACAAGTTCAGTTCCAGGAGCACGTTTGTAAGTCGGGTTTGTTTGTAAGTCAGACAAAGGGCGCCTTATAAAAAACAACGGTTGGTGTTTTGGTTTCGCATATACTCTTGCGAGATTCCGCCTTTAAATCACGATGGGAATCCTTTAAATCTTTAACCTCGTTTAAAGGGAGTCTGGGAAGACGTCGGGGGGGGGGCAGGCAATGCTACATGATGTTTACTGTGCTTGAACAGACAGCATTTTGACCCATAGCTGTTTTTCCACCGTATTGGACTGTGAACTCTGTCTCAATGAGGATTTTCCGAAACTAGGACTATACACCATCAGGACAGCTTTACAGGAGAGACATTTTCTATCATCGTGAATAATTTCTTCTGCACCCCCACACACGCGCACACATGCAATATAACAGACTTTATGGATTTTATACTGTACATTCACTTACACACTAAAAATATTGTGTATAATTGTAAATATTGGTATTTTTTTGTACAATACGCATGATCTACTTCTGTGATTTGTTCGTACGAATGTTCATAGAACCGCAAACAGAATTACATAAAATCGTGATCATGATTTGAGATACATGAATGTACTTGTTCCACCTGAGGCAGTTGAGTGAATAGAAATGCCTTGATGATGACAGAGGGTCAAAGAAGAAAGAACACATCGATTATGAAGCTTCGACCCTTAAGGTGAATGAAAAACCACATCAGACTTGACTTCTGAACTGAAACTGGACAGGTGAAGATTGGATTGGATTTTTAACATCATTTCAGAGTTCAGATCATTTTCTTCTCCTTCTTCCAAACTAAATCAATAAAATAAGGGGTGTAATAGAGCTGCAGCTGTCACTGATACGTGCACTGCTCCAGAACGCAAGATGTATTCGTTTTCAAGCGTCTACTCCAAAAGGTAAATCTTTTATTAGTTTTTACAGGCTTAAGAGGTTTCAGAAGTCGGCCTATCGAGCCTCACAATTAATCAAATATAAATTAGCAGCGATTCAGCCCCTTGCAATTAATCAGTCCCAAGAGGCTGTAATTAATGCATTTTTAATGTAGTGTTATCCCTGCTGCATGGATTTGTCTAAAAATAGCTGGCTAAGTGAGTGCATGATGATGAATCGCTAGAATTTTCATCCTGTTTGTTACAGAAATCCATTAACCAGCACTAATTGCAATCAGTGTCACTTTACAATATTAGCTATTATCACTCGTGTCAGGATCGTGTGTCTTCCATCCTGGACACCGGGTTCATATCAGGCCCTCTGGGTTCAGGGACATTTTCCTTTTGTTTTTGTTTTTATTTGTATAATCGCCGCACAAACAGTGAGGTTCTTCTCATCTTTTCCTTTTCATAAAATCTTCTCCCGCTTTGTGTATGCAAGGATTTTCCCAGGTAGATGCGAAACGTACCACGTTAAGCCTTCACCGGCTAGCCGGGAACGCGAGGCTGCATTACAGATCAGGAAGAGGAAGTGTATGTGGGTTTTTTTTTCCTTCCCTCTCATGATAAAGGTCATGGAGAAGCCTGTTTGTTTCGCGCATTAGCAGCATCTGCTGTTTTGTCTGTTTGTTTCCATACTCGCTCCCCAGTATCTCTCACATGCTTTGTGCACGACTACCTACCAAAGTGCTTAGATCACTACAAAGGAGCTGCTCATAAAGAAATCCTGCCACTTCAGCAGCTTGCCTGCGTGCATGTCCTGCTAACTTTCACAAATCTAATAATCCTGCGTGTGTAGGCACTATTGTATTTTAGATCGGACATGTGCGGATGTGTGTGGTGGGGGGAGGATGGTCAAACGCCACGCTTTTGCTTTCTTAAGGTGAATCTTTTACCTTTTTTTTTCCCCCCGGGAGCACAGATGTTCTCTTCTCATATCTTCCAGCTGTGCAGAAAATTTTACAAATCGGTTCTCGTTTCCTTTCCGTCTTCACTTTTTCCTGAAATGTATGAACTGAGCTCATCAGTAGACTGAATGTGTGCGTGTGATGACAGCGTTACTAAGGGATGAGCAGGAAATAAAGCACACCAGGGCGAGCTGTAAGAGGAAAACAATCAGTGGCCAGGTGCTGAGATCTGGCACGGCGTGACACACACTTACTCCAACCTCACACATCAGAAAATGGCTTTCTCTCTCTCTTTCTTGCCTGTCTCTCTGTCTCTTTTTCCTCATTCTTTTTACATTGTTGCTTGCAGTTTTCTTCCATTCTTTCCTCATTTCTTCCTTTCTTTTTTCCTTTCTTTTGTTCTCTTTTTCAGTTTCTTTCTTTTCTTTTCTTTCTTTGCTTTCGTTTCTTTCATTAATTTTTTTCTTTCTTGCTTGTCTGTGTCTGTCTTTGTCGGTCTTTGTTCCCTTGTTGCTTAAATCTTACTTTTCCATTTTTTCCTTTATTTCTTTCCTTTTTCATTAATTTCATTCATTTATTTAGCTTTCTTTTACACTTTATATCCCCTTCTTTCTTTCTGCTTGACTTTCTTCATTTTGTATTGATTTTCCTTTTTATTTCTCCGTCTACCTCTCTTTTTCCTGAATAAATTCATTTATTTTTCTTCCATAATTATCTTCCTTTCTTCATTCTTTCCTTTTTAGTTTTTTTTCCTTTCTGCCAGCCAGTCTCTTTTTTTTCTTGATTTTTACCATTTTCTCATTTCTCTCTTTCGAAAGAAAGAAAAAGAAAGTAAAAATATATATAATGGTAAATTTCTATTTCCATCTATTTTCTTTTTCCTCCTTTTACTTTTTCTTTTTTCTTTTTCTTTCTTTATTAATTTCTTCCTGCCTTCCTTTCTTCCATCTCTTTCCTCTGTATTGCTTACCTCTTATTTTCCAGCTTTTTTCTTTTTTCTCCTTTCTTGCTTGTCTGTCTGTCTCTCCTTCCTCTTGATTTCCTTTTCTTTCTTGTTAACCCCTTATTTTTTACTTTCAGCCTTCCCGGGTTCCTCCCTTTCTTCCATCCTTCCTTCTGACTTTCTTCCTTCCTTTCTCTTCATCCTTCCTTCCTTCCTTCCTTCCTTCCTTAAGGTGAACAGACATTACAGTGCACTGGTACCACACTAATGTTTAGATGATCCTCCATTAGTCCACATCTCTCAGACACACTGTCCTTCGTCGCGTCTTTTCTCACCGGAGTGTGAGGTCACCGTATCCTCACCTCTCTGAAGGATCCCTGCATAGGGAGGGGAGGTGTGTGTAACCTCTCCGGGGTTTGATCAAGTCGGACTGCACACTGCACATGTGACACCACCCTCAGTGATGGCAGGAATGTCCGCACTATATCTTTATAATGAAGAGCAGCTGAAGTAGAGCATCGCGTCAGTAACGAGGAGGCAGGAAGAGCTCTGGGAGAAGAGCAGCGAGAGGAAGGAGAACCCGAGCAGTGATTAGAGCAATGAACCCATGGCCAGGAAGCGCCGGCTAAAGATAGAAATGCTCCTTCACGGCTGACTCCCTTGCCCTCCATCCACCTCTCTCACACACTCACTCACACACACACACACACACACACACACACACACACACACACACACACACACACACACACACACACACACAATTCTTCTCCTGCTATTGCTTACCTGCAAAGATGGTTTGAGACCCCCACAGGCTCACATCATCCGTCAAGTCTGCTGCAGACTGTCTTACACACACACACGCGCACACACGCACGCACACAAAGTTTAGGAGGAAAACGAGTGGTGCTGGTGGATGCTCTTCCAGTCAGCTCATAAATCTTTATCTCTGTGATATTAAAAATTTAAACAGGACAGTGCACCTTTTAACACAATCATGGTCAATGCAGAGGCTCCTGATACATTAAACATGGCCTCTTTTATTCTATTCAGCTACTTCAAGAAAAGTTCCTTAGGTACCTAGAATCCAAGCGTAGAAAAAGAAAAAACAATATCCCCACAGATGACCCTTGACCCTGCTCACGTGATGCTCCGGTAGAGATATATATATATATATATATATATATATATATATATATATATATTTTTTGAAAGTGTTTTCATTTCAAGTGAATGTCTAAAATGTCTGGCATATTGTATGCGTGTGTGTGTGGGAGAAATGAGTCGGCCTCACCGGTTTCAATGAATCAGTCCGGCATCACGATGATAGAAAATGTCTGTCCTGTAAAGCTGTCCTGATGGTGAATAATTCTAATTTCTGAAAATCCTCAACAAGGCAGAGTTCACAGTCCAATACAGTGGAAAACAGCGCTGAGACTAAATGGTGTCTGGGATTCCCTTCGAGATTTAAAGCTGCAGGGACAATATTGGTACATTTGACGTGTGTGAGATTCATTTCCTTAGGCACAGATATGGTTTTGGTCACTTGATGGCAGTGTGACGAAAGCGGAAGGAGATCTAGACATGTGGATTGGTATACTTTACATCCTATATTCGTGCGAAAGGCATAAAGACCCACTTTGTCAGACTTGAGAACAAATTCGACTTACGCACCTGCTCCCAGAACTCGTTCGTAAGTCTGGGACGACCTGTATCTTGTTTCAATCAAGGTATGCTGAAGAGCATCTCTGAACACTCAGCAGAGCTGAGCAACAATCCGGGTGAGGAGCTCTTCTTATATGAGGTCACATTAGGGAAAGAAATCAAAATAGTCGGTTAAAGTTAGTTTAACTATGTAAATTTAGTTTCTTATGTTTATTTGTTTGTATACACACAATGGCGACACATTTGAATTTCTAAAATTGAATAAAAAAGTGGTCACACGTCACAAACAAAATCTCTGCACTGTAGGCTGGGATTGAATAAGAATAATCTCATTTCAGTGCGCTCTATTTAGGCCTGCTAGATCCTTACAACCTGATCCAAAGCACAAACTGGTGATTTTCTATAAACCTGGGGCTCATACACGAGACATGTATTGTTTATTTTCTGTCAGGTTAATATCAGCCAGTCAACACGGGGTGAGTCAGAAACTTAAGCTCGTTCTCCGGTTCCCAGGGTGCACCACAGTGCAGCGAAGTTTGCAGCTGCAACTGTTATTACTTTCGTCTCCCACGATAATTAACTGCTATTTATCCTCTGCTAACTTTAATGTCCATTTTAGAGAGCAGGGTATGTCGCTCTCCATGTTAGTCACACAAATCTTAATTCTGTTCTAAATAACAATGCAGTTTAATTCGAATCAAGAAAAAAAAATAATCAAATGTAGCCACGAGGAGCAATGAAGGGGGCCAGGCATCAAGAGAATTCAACAGGTCAGATTTTACAGTAAGTGTAACAGCCCGAAGGTAAACTTTTAAGAAAAGATTCAAAGTGAGTGTTTGGATAAATATTGAAGACTGTATTAGAAAGTTTACACAGTAAGTGTCTTCTGCTTGAGTTTGTGAGTTTGAATCCCGGGCGATGCTGTAGCTTTATGTAGATGGGTAGCCTAGAGAGAGAGCTGATTGGCCGAGCTGTCTAGAGGTGGGGAACAGAATGTGTGGCAATGTAGCGCTCTCGTATCAATCCCAACGCTAGCCAAAGGAGCGGATAGCGCTTTCGTCTGAGCGTGTTACGGCGCTCCGTACGGTGCTTAAGCAAGCAGTGGGTGGGAATTGGCTACGACTAAATTAGGGTAGAAAATCTGAAAAATCCAAATAAAAATGACCAAAAAAAAAAAAAAAAAACTATAAGCGATATTTATAGTTGTACAGTTGTAGCCGATGTAATAGTAACGAAGCCGAGTCTTCAAATTAAAGGGCTTTTTAACCACGACTGGCTAAAACCATTTCTTCATCTGTTTTTATCTGCAAGACTGTATGGATGCTCATCCACCATAAAAGCAAGCGGCTTGGTCTTCAGAGGAATGCTTCCAGTCTTATGGATCACACGCTTTACGCTCTTCAAAGTGTGTGTCGTGTCACAGATCCATTAATTCTGGCTCTCCTTTTATGAATCGTGCTGATCAGGTTTGGGTAGCTAGATGGTCAACATCTGCTTTGTCTGGGTGTGAGTGTACACCCCTGATGAGTGGTGTGTGTGTGTGTGTTAGAAGTCAGGGGAGCTGCCAATCTGTGTTAGCGACGTGCCACAGAGCTCTGACGGCAGCATCACAGCACACTTTGATTTGCCAGCCTTTCCAGGTCGACGAGCTGATGCCTGATAATAACATTGTTTGATTGCTGGAGTGGAGATGTAATTGATTGATCCACCAGCACGTCTGGGGTCAGGCTTCAGAGGGGATCCAGCCACTGGAGTACATTCATCAATGAAGCACCCACCCCACCTTCTTTCCTTCCTTCTTTCCTTCCTTCCTTTCTTCCTGTATTCTCCTTCACTCACTTTACTTTCTCACCTCCATCCTTCTTTTATTTTTTCCCTTTTTTTTGTTATTATTTTTTTGAGAGGCCATTTTAGAGCTTGTGGATAGAAACAACACGGCCAAGATGGAGGGCAGGAACGGTTGTCGTCTCAGGGGTGGTGTACAAGTATAAGGGATAAGAGAACATGAGAGAGAGAAAAGGAATGAAAGCTTGTATGCAGATGGAGAAAGATAACGAGTAAGGTCTAATTGGTTTGTTGCTTAAGATAATCAATCTTTTTCCACAGTGCTTAATTAAGGGGCAGGGGCAGCCACTCTTGCTCTCACTTTAATCCAATCAGTGATGAACAGGAACTGGCCGGTTAAGAAATACAAATTGGAGCCGAACAAAAATCAAAGCATGTAATTGGCAATTATTAGAGATGAGTTCCGGCCCGATTCTCGGATTCACAGCACGCTCACGGCGGATTCGGATATCCATTACGTCTCCGATGCCGAGACAGAGTGTCTGACCTCGCGTCATGCTTGTACAACCCCTCTACGATCCGAGGTCTAGAGTGGTCACTAGAGTGTACTTGGGGTGGTGAACGTTTGAGCGGCGCACAGACATCGTCCCGAATGCTGAGTTTTGTATGCGGTTGATGTGAACAAGTTTACGTAGTGTACGGTATATGAAACTCAAAGTGTATTGAAAAAGCATTTGTGATGTTGAGAAACGACAGCACAGTATGACTCGGTAACCCTTTTCACAACTGAGAGGGGAAAAAACGTGTATAAGAACGGGAGACGATTTTCTTTCCAAAATGTCAAATATGAATGCTTTAAGAAAGGATTTATTTATTTATTTATATAAAACAAAAAGATTTTTCTTTCCACTCCAGTCCAATAGGTGGCGGTATTCCACCAATTGCCCATAAACTCAAAAATAATTTAAATAATTTAAAAGGTGGATTCGGATAGATTTTGAATAAAAAAAAAAAATTTAAAAAAAAGCCCTGGGATTTGATTGAGTTATGCACAATTTGATAAAAAAAAAAAAAAGATCACATTGGCGATATTTAACTATTTAAGGTATAATTTGGATTTAAATTTATTCCTCGAGGGTAACAGCAAATAATGATCACGTTAAGAGGATGTTTGCCAATATTTATTTATCACCTCAAAATGATTTAGAAAACAATAAACAAATGCTTAATTTACTGACAAACTCTACATAAAATCCTGACTGTGTATATTACCTGTAATGACTCGCAGCCTTTTGTGGATAAATGATTTTGATGTTTGAAAATTTTATTTTTATGCAGTGAATTGAATCAACCAACAAAGGATTAAATAAGTTGTATAATCTCAGCTCTTATATATTCTCGTACCAAATTACCCTGCCACACAGCGATTTCAGTGATGCGTGTCTTCAGAAAATTTTCCACATTATAAGAAGAATTTTTTTTCCCGCATCATAAGAAGAAGCCGCCATTCATTAAGACGCTTTAATCAAAGAATCGTCAACCACAAATGTGTTTTTTTTTTTTTTTTTTTTTTTGGAGATTTATTTTTTTTTTTTTTTGAGTGAGAATTACATGAGACAGCAAAGTGTTTTAAAGCTTAAACCTTATGTCATACATTTCCACAGTTGGAATGAACAAGGAAGAATTGAGGAAGGTATACATTTAGAATGATCAAAGAAATGAACTAAAATGCCTTACAGGGAACTGCATACAGACTGTGTGACTCGAGTAATAAAGTAATAGATAATTACGAGACTGATATGTTTCTTTAATTCATAGCAGATTTTTTTTTAAAAACGTAACTTGTGTATGCTTATATCGTTTTGTCCTTGTGGCAGTGAAATGAAAAGGTGTGAATCATTTAATTAGAATGAAATAAGGTGCATCAAAAACGTCGGCCACTAGTCGACCACCAGTGTGCTTTGGTTTGTAATAGAAAATTTTTTTGTTTTGTTTTGTAAGAAATAACTACTTGCAATTTACTTACTAGCAGAGCATGAAAGCTTAATTTTTTCTAAGCGGTTTTTTTTTTTTTTTTTGAATGACGGCTCGTCAGTATTTCAGCAAACGCCTACGTCTCGAGCAGAAATAGCTCTCGTGTAGTATAAAACATTAAACGTTTGAGTGCCAAGAGCACAGGGTGCGCGCCCAGACTTAAGAGAAAAGCAGAAATATTAACGGCTTGTCGATTAATTAGTCGCGGAAATGTTTCTGCACTTCTGCCGGAGAAAAGACTCATCTGAGGGTGAAAATTTGTCTTGATACACACACACACACACACACACTGTGCGTAATGCATTAATGCTGGGTTTTTGACCGAGACCGCGCACGCAGCCTTGACTCACACACATCAGTCATTCACTCCATACGTTTACTCATGAATTATTTAGTTGGGAGTTGAAAATATGGAACATTTAGTCAGGCGAATTAATTTCTTTTAGGACGTTCCAAAATTTACAGTTCATGAGATCATGTGACAACAATGAGAATTTGATCAATGGGAATGCGTTTAACTTCTATTTATTTTTTTATTGCCGCTGTAGAGCTGCTGTAGTTCGAGTGAGAACATTAGATCATGTGGTACAAAGGCCGAGCTTAGCTTTTCTGCACTTCCCTCCGCCACACATCAGGTCAGGATGTGAGGTCATGTGGTACAGCGTGTAAGCTCATTTGGTCATTTAGATTTCTATGTTGTTTTTTTTCTTTTTTTTTTTTTTTT
>JAAGKR010003370.1:0-23888 GCA_011419295.1 Clarias macrocephalus | reverse complement strand
TTTTTTTTTTTTGAATGACGGCTCGTCAGTATTTCAGCAAACGCCTACGTCTCGAGCAGAAATAGCTCTCGTGTAGTATAAAACATTAAACGTTTGAGCGCCAAGAGCACAGGGTGCGCGCCCAGACTTAAGAGAAAAGCAGAAATATTAACGGCTTGTCGATTAATTAGTCGCGGAAATGTTTCTGCACTTCTGCCGGAGAAAAGACTCATCTGAGGGTGAAAATTTGTCTTGATAAACACACACACACACACACACACACACACACACACACACACACACACACACACACACACTGTGCGTAATGCATTAATGCCGGGTTTTTGACCGAGACCGCGCACGCAGCCTTGACTCACACACATCAGTCATTCACTCCATACGTTTACTCATGAATTATTTAGTTGGAGTTGAAAATATGGAACATTTAGTCAGGCGAATTAATTTCTTTTAAGACGTTCCAAAATTTACAGTTCATGAGATCATGTGACAACAATGAGAATTTGATCAATGGGAATGCGTTTAACTTTTATTAATTTTTTTATTGCCGCTGTAGAGCTGCTGTAGTTCGAGTGAGAACATTAGATCATGTGGTACAAAGGCCGAGCTTAGCTTTCCTGCACTTCCCTCCGCCACACATCAGGTCAGGATGTGAGGTCATGTGGTACAGCGTGTAAGCTCATTTGGTCATTTAGATTTCTATGTTGTTTTTTTTCTTTTTTTTTTTTTTTTCTTCTTTTTTTTTTTTTCTTCTGTAGGTTTGCTGTACTTTCGAGTGAGAGCATGAGGTCATATGGTAGCGCAACAAACCTTTTCTTTTGTAGATACGCTGCGCATCAGCTGAAGTGTGAGAGGTCATGTGGTGCAACAAGCTCGATAGTGTCGTGGAGACATGGCATAATCAGACTGAAGGCATCCAGGTTTCCTGCTCCTCGGTAAAGCTGAGTTAGTAACAGCGTAACTGGCGAGAGACTTCCTATGCGCTCTCCTATGGTTTGCATTACCAGCATAAATCTGTGTATATTCAGTAAAATATTCCACATACTGTAGGGCCCGGTGAGAAACGGCGCTTTGCTACAGTATAACCGGATTGTACAGAGAAATGAATTGAGATTGTAGTTTTTGTTCAGCTTTAAGTATTTGCTGTTATGTCCTTACACGCTGAAATAAAATCAGCTAATTATCGGTCCATTTCCGAGCAAAATGATACGTTTAACACGGAAATGTCTGATGCCAGCAGGACTGCGGGGAAATATTATAGCTTGAGGTATTATACTTTTATTTTCCTCGAGTATGTAGTAGTAGACTGTACGCTTTTATTATAATTTTTTTCTCTCCTTTTCCTTTTGCTGTTATTGTAAGTGATTAGATCCCCCGAAGCAGTTCCGCACTTTGTCGTTCTGTATGAATGAAAGCCCAGCACTCGGGGTATTTGCAATGCCGACGGAGTTCGTAGCCGTTGAATCGAATTAGTATGAGGTTCCAATCCTCAGCCTTTTTTTTTTTTTTTTTTTGCTTCTCCGCTGCTGATTTAATTCATGACCATTTGTATCACCAGCAGTGGAAATAATCATATTCATCTCTTCCTGCCGAAAAGTCATCAAATGAATTAGAAGCAGCAGAACTAAACCAGGACTGTGAGCACTGAGCTGAATAAATCTGCGGCTTCTTCACTGAATACGGAGGTATTCGAAAATGGCCGTGTGCGGCGGCCGCGCCGCAGGTAATAACACCCATTTAGACTCCTTATCATGGACAGCAGAGCCGGTTCGCTTTAGAGAGGTGGGAGATGAGATGGAGGCAATTAGAATAGATTAAAAATGATAGTTTTGGATGAGGAGGTGTACATCTGCTGACGAGTTTGGATGGAAATGGTGGTGCTGCCCGTACTCCATCTGTCTTGGTCTGTACTATATAGAACAAAGTCTGGACACCCCTTCTCATTCAGTGAGTTTTCTTTCTTGTGTTCTTTCTTGTGTTCTTTAGCCCAAACGCGTCTCTTCTGCTTGTTGCCTGTCCTTAGCAGTGGTTTCCTAGCAGATCTTCTACCATGAAGGCCTGATTCACACAGTCTCCTCTTAACAGTTGTTCTAGAGACGTGTCTGCTGCTAGAACTCTGTGTGGCATTGACCTGCTCTCTGATCTGAGCTGCTGTTAACCTGCGATTTATGAGGCTGGTGACTGGGATGAACTTATCCTCCGCAGCAGAGGCGACTCTCGGTCTTCCTTTCCTGGGCCGGTCCGCATGTGAGCCAGTTTCTTTGTAGCACTTGAGGGTTTTTGTGTCTGCACTCGAGGGCACTTTTTCCAATGTTTTCCCAATTTTTCAGACTGACTGACCTTCATTTCTTAAAGTAATGATGGCCACTCATTTTTCTCGGCTTTTTTCTTGCCATAATACAAATTCAAACTCTTTGAATGAGAAGGTATGTGTGTGTGTGTATGTATGTGTGTGTATGTATGTGTGTGTATGTATGTGTGTGTGTGTGTGTGTGTGTGCGCGCGCATGTCAATACATTACAATATCATCAAAAACTTGAATTATTTCAGTAATTCAATTTGAAAAGTGAAACTCGTACAGATTCATTAAACACAGATTGATATGTTTCAAGTGTTTTATTTCTTTACATTTTGATGATTATGGCTTACAGCTCATGAAAACCCAAAATTCTTATATTGTGAAAAAGTCTGATATTGGAGAGCCCATTAGAGGTGTCGCGCACTAATCAGCTAATTAACTCAAAACGCATGCAAATGTTTCCTGAGCCTTTAAATGGTCTCTCCGTCTGGTTCACAATAATGTGGGGAAGACTGCTGACCCGACAGTTGTCCCAAAGACGATCATTGACACCCAGTACAGAAAACAGGAATAACCGCAGCCTTGAGAGTATTGTGAAACGGAACACATTCAAGAATTTGGGGGAGATTCATAAGGAGTGGACTGCAGCTGGAGACAGTGCTTCAAGACCCACCATGCACAGACTTATCCAGAAAATGGGCTACAACTGTCGCATTCAAGACACAAGTCACAACATCAGAGGACATCTTACCTTGGCTAAGGACAAAAAGGACTGGACTGTTGCTCAGTCCTCTTTTAAGATGAAAGTAACTTTTGCATTTCATTTGGAAATCAAGGTCCCGGAGTCTAGAGGAAGACAGGAGAGGCACAGAATCCAAGTTGCTTGAGGTCCGTTGTAAAGTTTGCACAGTCAGTGGTGGTTTGGGGAGCAATGGTTTGATGTCATCTGCTGGTGTTGGTCCACTGTGTTTTATCAGATCCAAGGTCAGCACAGCTGTCTATCAGCAAGTTTTAGAGCATGCTGACCAGCTTAATGGAGATGCTGATTTCATTTTATAAAAAAAGGACCATGGTATAACTGTGCTTGATTGGTCAGAAAACCCAGTCGAGAATCTATGTATTTCCCGAAACATTCCAGATAGGTAATGCTTGACCTTTTAGTGTCTCTGATTTCTGTCCCTCTGGTGCTCCTTCACAATAGCAAATGACCCACCTTGGTCCATGGTTGTGCTTTTGTTAAAAATTCACACGTCAGTTTTTATCCTTAGTGCGGATTATGATGTAACCCTTTCAGACGAGCCAATGAGAAAAGATGAGAACAAAAACAAGAAGGCAGCAAATCGGAAATTGAAACGGCGGTGCAAACCTAACTAACGGAATTTCAGTCCGTTCAGCATATGGCGGCGTGGGGTGGTGGGGTAGCAAAGTGGGAGGAAAAAAAAAATCCATTATGTTTGATGATACTGCCTCAGCTGCAGTACGTTGCCGCCAGAAACCAGGGAAATGATATTAGGTGAGTTGTAATGTGATTTCTGTGATGTGCGAATATGAGATTCTAATGGATTTGAGAACACTGGAGCAAGTCTTTATCACCAGTATTTATTCCCCCGGTTGCAAATGTAATTTACTAAGTACAAGACGATCAGCTCTGATCCTGGTCTTTCCACTATAGGAAAGTAAAGGGGGGGGGGGGGGGGGCTGAGCTAAAGAGTCTAAGAAAGAGAGACTGGCGGAGATATCAGGCTGTGTCTCAAAAACAGGCAGAATAAAAAGAGCAGAAGTGTTCGTATAGTAGGTTTGTGAATACCAGTGATGAGGAGTCGGGTTTCTTCTCATACGCGACGCCTCTCAGCGGAATAAGAGGATTTTTCTAATCCTGGAAGCTTGAAGAAAGATCAGTATTGTCTCTACACAGCGCTGCTTTTCTTATAAGCATGACCGTGAAACACTATTACGTGATGTAATTCATGTTTTCTATGTGACAAGCATGTTACTTTGCAGTTTGAAAAGAATAGAAATAAATAAAAACGATTGGTAGGATGAGTAAGAGCTTTTTTTTCGTATAGTCGTATAGTCTCAGATTATAACAATTTTGTGGCTCGGTATAGATGGTGTGTGTACAGGTAGATAGTACTTAGATAGATAGATAGATAGACGGTATAAATTTAAATATATAGCCTGATGCATACTAGTTGCTGTCGTCCTTTCTGCATGTCACAGCAAAAAAAAGTGGGAAATATTACAGAGAAAAAAAAAGAAAATTGAAAATCGAGAAAAACATTCTTAGAAGGGGAAAAAATAGTCTGATTTTATCTAGTGTTACAACTAAAATATCAGTTTAAAAATCAGCATGAATGATTTTTTAAGAAGTGCCCACAGGGACCAATTAAATGTTAATGTTAATTTCTTTCCCCCCTTAACTTTCCCCCTACTTGCTCTAGGAGCTTTTTCACTACTGATGAGCGAGCCTGTTTCGAGACATTGCTCCTAAAAGCCCAGCTTCAGAAAGCACTGAAGTCATGATAATGAGGAGGACTGACAAGATCAACTCTAACACCAGACATATAAATAAGCAAACAAGAAACACACACACACACACACATCCAGAGACATGCAGATTAGGTTCATTGGTGTTCTCAAATAGCTTATAGTGTGTGTATGTGTGTTCGTTCTGTGATGGATTGGCACCATGTCCAGAGTGTACCCCGCCTCGTACCCTAAGTCTCTTGGGATAGGCTTCAGAATAAGCGGTATCAAAGGTGATTACCGAGAATACCGATCAGCCACAACATTAACAGCACCGCAATGTCAACTAAATAACATTTTAAGTGATAACTGCTGACAGGGTCAGGGACACCCAAGTCTCATCAATGCCCAGCCCGTCTAGTCCGATCCCACAGACAAGTTAATGTAGCACAGATTGCTCAAAAAAGATAATGCTGGTAGTGATGGAAAGGCACCAGAACACCCAGTGCACCACAGCCTGCCGCGTATGAGCCTTAGCAAGCAAAAGGGCTCAAGGTCGTTGACCCGGCCACAGATCTCAGTCCGATAAAGCATCCAAAGAATGTTCCAGATAACCAAGTCTGATCCCACAGACGTCCAGGTGCCAGCCGGTCATTTTATTGCAAATCGATATCCTCTTAAAGTTACTTTTTGTATATTCATATTTGTTGATTTTACTTTTCAAAAGTTCTCACAGGTTCTTAACAGAATTCAGATCTGGATTTTGACTTGGTCACTAGAATATTTATTTATTTATTTATTTATTTATTTAAGTTTCTAACCACTCCTGCATTGCGCTGGCCTTGTCCTGCTTAAAGGTGAAGTTTCTACCAAGCTTTGAAGCAGGTTCTTTTGTAACCCCACATCTTCCCCATCTGTGTGTTGCTCCTCCTATTCTAGTCCCAAAATCATGAGGCTGCCGCCACCTCATTCTCTATAGGCATGGTGTTTAATTCAGCTGTAGTATATGTTATCTTGCTCTCGTCCTCATCACATTTAAAAAGCACATTCTCACTGGATCAGTCTGATGTGAATATGTGATGTGAGATATGAACAACAGTTTCTTTATAATCATATCTCTTGGACAGTCTTCAGTTATGCATAGTTCTTCGAATGGGTGTCTGTTCCAACTCCACTATACTATTTCAGAGTGACTGTTGGCCTCACTATCGCTTCTCTCAGCAGACTCTGTCCCTTTATTTTAGGGATGAGGGCTTGTTCTAGGCTGGCGCTTCCTCTACTTCCTCTCTATTGCTCCAACAGTGCATATTGGGATATCCAAACAAACTCTTGGATATAACCTTACAACCAATTCCCAAGTTATGTCATCTTTAACGTTTTTAAAGTGCTCCTCAGTCTTCATTCCCCCCCCCCCCCCTTTCCTTCAGACTGACACTGTTTGAGCTTTTTTTAAAATATTTCACAGAGGAAGTGCAATTACAAGTCAAGTGTGCCCTCTTAAAGACATTATTTTTCATCCGAAGTGTCAGGAATCTGGGCGGTTAAAATCATTTCTGACCAATAATTAAATTTAGAAAATTCACAGTGGAAGAACACGTGTTTGCAATAAAAATAGAGGCGTCAGGAATATGTGTATGTATAATTTATTATTCAGACAAATCTGATAAACTTCAGCTGGGTTGGACACCTTTGCAGTGTGTATGTCAAGTTATATAAGCATCAAGTTACCGCTAAAGCTATAGGAATTCCAGAAGCGCGTACATCAGCTAAACAAATACAACTGGTATTGACACCTTATAGACAATTTCTCAAAGCTTCAAAAGGTCCTCTTCAGGTGAGGAAGTCCCCCTTGACTCACAGGACTATGTCCCTTTCATTGATTCAAATTGAACCCAATAAAACAAACAAACAAACAAAAAAAATGCTCTTATTCTTATTCCTAATTCCATGAACCTTAGCAGTACCTTTATTCCAGGTTTTTCAGAGACCAGTATGAGCATGCATGTAGCTTCATTTACAGCTACAGATGTTTTGTTCATGTCATTCACTTTCACAAATGATGATGTGAAGTGTAGCTCAGCACCTGCATCACTTCCGAAGATGCATTTTCACCTTCAGGGGCTACAGACATGTTTGCTTGCCAACGCTTCTCTTTAACCGTTTGAGCCCTAACAGTGTTCACCTAACAGGTTGCTTTGTATACTACAGTCTTGTTTGAAAATATCTATATAAAAAAAAAAAACACACGTACACCTTTTTCCAGAAAGGGTATTGTCTCTATCTGGGGGCCAAGCACCTCATGGAATTTTCCCCCACCTCCGGCTTATTTGACCATGGGTTTTCTTTCACATTCAATCAGCCGACAGTGTGCCTCAGACCAATTTCAATTTACAACCAGGCTGAGGCGATGGAGCCGCTCGCGGTAAAATTAGGGTGTAAATGGCTGCCAGGGGATAGAGACAGCACGGCTTAGAGACGGTGGCTGGAGAGAAAGGAGGGGGTGAATAGAGGACTTCTTTAGTCAGGCTTTTCCTGAGTGCGCTGACACCAGGAGTCTAATTCTCAGGACACACATGCATACCCCATGACAATACAGGTCACCTTTACAATAATCACGCAGCTGAAAATTCCCCATATTCATTATGATGGTGTATGGGACATTTGATATTCAACTGTTCTTATCCCTCAAAAACTGGATTCCAGTTTGTCTTTTTATTGTCTCAGTGCAGTCCTTTACTGCAGAACCTTCAACCTGGCTCCACCCAAACCAAAGGTCCAAAGGATGGATGCAATTTGGGCAGATTCAGAGTGAATGCCTGATTATCTTATGTTCTTCAAATAAGACAAGCATCAAGCTCATGCTATCTTGACAGTAAAGCTTGTGCTTTTGTTACGGCAGTGGGAGCTGGTACGTCTTTGTCTAATTAGGGAAAAGTCTGCAAGTGTTCCCTCAAAGGTCAAGCAAATAACTTGGTATAAACACACCAATACACCATGCAAGTTTTTTTTTGTTTTGCACCATTGGAATGTAAACTTGTCCAATCATCTGCCTATCCTGTTCTCAAGCCTTTTGGGGAAGGCTTTGGGGTATTGATCAGAAGGTTGTGAGGATAAATCCCACTGCTGGGTATTTGAGCAAAGCCACTTTGGATTAAAGTTCCAGCCGAAAATCAAAGAATTTTGGAGTTTCAGACTTTAATTAAAAGCTTTAGATTTTACATCTTGGCTTTGGCCCGGTCACCTCTCTTGATGCCTTAAGTCTTCCGCTTTTATTCCCAAATTACAGCTGGAGCTTTTCCCCCACGCTTTAAAGTGCTAATATTTGTTGCACAAACATTCTTCCCTCGTGCTCTTTCTCTCAGTGACAGGCACAGGGAGCGGTTGTTAAGTTCACTCTCTCAGCCTCAGGAGGCTCAGAGTGGTCAATACTCAGCTGAGTCATTCTCTGCATTATCATTTATGGCCTTTATCCCATGGAGCGGGAGGAGAAGGAGGTTGAGAACTTGTAGGGGAGAAGACATAAGGAGAGATATACAGCATTTATCCATCTGTCTGTCCCTTAGTAAACAGTGTGGTCGGTCGATAATTGAACAAGCCCATGAGGCTGTCCACTGGCATTAAGGATGTTCACGAACACTAACAGCAAAATGTTTTTTTTCTCTCTTTTTTTTTATTTATTCTGAAGTTGCTAGTAAGGCTGTAGAAGGTGGCAGCAACAAGAACGCGACAGTCTTTTATTGAACTTTTGAACAAAGCACATCACAGTACTTCATTTAGCAAAAAATAAATAAAGAAGAAACATAATAAACAATCAACAAAGCTCAAGATTCACTCATTACCTGCTAAGTCTCTGTAATTCATTCTCTCATTCACAGCTGATGTGTGACCACGCTTTTCTTCTAAACATCCAAAGAGCAGTAAATAGAAAACATGTTTCATATTGTAGACATCAACATGTAACCATTGTTTCTTCTTAATCCAGCCGTGTCCAAGATTGTGTCTGAAAAATTCTAAGAATAGGAAAAGAAAATAAAGCCCAGTCTCAGCCCTCACTGGGACATTAGGACCCGTCACTGTTTTTGCAATATCTCCATTATCGCTATTTTAATTTTATTCATGCCTAAGATTTGCACACCACGTTGCCGTGAAGTCATCAGGATCTCTTTAACTCGACCGAATTAAATCAGGGTTACTCTCAAGCACCTGGAGAGAGGAGTTAGTCAGGTAGAAATCAGAATTGTCAAAACTAATCAGAGTTAAAAACTTTCCCAGATGACTACAGCGGCCAAATTGCATCTGAATTATATCAATCAGCTCAAGGTTATACGTCTCCAGACGAAAAAAGATGAAACGGCTCCAACTTGCCAGACAAAATCTTGTGGAAGCATTTTCATCTTCTGGGCATGTAAAGGGGTTTTAATTCCTAAGTTCAGGAAACTTCATAACTTCAGGTTATTGGTTATAAAGACATCTGCAGTAAATTTAATTCCTAAAATCCAGTGAGAATTAAGATAATTTAGTGAGAATTAAGATATTTTTATTACATTGCTAGCTAGCTAACTGAGTAAAAAAAAAATTGTATTATTATTTTTAATTCATAATTTTTCTTGAACTTTTTTTAGTGTAATTATTTGTTAACTATTTATTTGTTTTGCCACCCCAGATTGGTGGTGATGGAACTGCTAGTATACTGAAGCACTGGAACAACAACAACAACAAACAACAAAAAAAACTGGTAGAATCATTATAATATAGGAGCAGCTGCACTGTCTGGTTTACGTCTACAGGAAATGAGCTCGAAGTTACCGACCTCCCGAGAGGCCCATTCACTGTTTACACAACTACCCTTCCCTGCACCTGCCTGATTATAACATCCTGAAGCGTCAGTGCGACAAACTGTAACTGCATAGTCGTGGTCTGATGAGCAAGTGCCGCGTTCATTAGTGAGAAATCAGGAACCGGCCCTCTGCCATTCTCTGACCCAAATCAGCACCTAATGAGGCTTATTATTGTTATTATTATTATTATTATTGTCGAGACGGGTTGAATGGATCCTCCTGCCGCATCTGTCAGTCCAGTCTTGTTTAACCTCACAATCAGGCGTCTCTTCTGAACTGCACTCTGATTTAGGGTACTTAAGGTCCTGTTAGGGGTTTTGTCACGGGATTGGCAGCAGGCTTGCCCTCTATTTGTGTTCAGGCTCAGGGAACAGGTCAGCGTGCTGAGACTTCTCCTGATTAATGGCTGCCTTTTTAGTAGGAGGATTAGAGCCTTAGTGGGTTTTAAGCTGGACATTCGTCATAGCAGGTTTTCTTTCTTTCTTTGCAGACAAATCACAGATAATTTTTGTTGTATAGAATGAGTAAAGTAAGTAAAACTATATTTATTTCACTTCAATTCTCAGGTTTATGCAAATTTGTGATATATTAATTAGTTAGATTTTTTCCCCCCAAAACCAGAATTATTTTCAAAACTAGTGGCTGCACAAATTTTTCAGCCAGCTACTAGATGCTATTCGCTTATATCTGCTAAGGCACTAAGTTACTGATTGTAAGGTTGGCGGTTCAAGCCCCACCTCCACCTGGTTGCCATTGTGGGCCCTTACCCCTATCTGCTCCAGGGTTGCCTTATGGTGGCTGACTCTGCGCTCTGTCCCCAGTCACACTGGGATATGCAAAGAAAGAATTTAACTGTGCAGTAATGTATAATGTATGTAACAAATTTTATTTTATTTTTATGTACCTTAAGGAGGGGCCCCTAATTTTGCTTCCCTGTACCATGACAATAAAAAATCTAACTATCAATCGACTGTATTTATCTAAGGATCTTATCCACGGACCCAATGGTGGTGTACTGGCGGTGACGGTGCTCGAACCGACTCCGACCTCTCAGCCAGCGCTGCCCCCAATGGCATAATAATATAAAGAATAAAAAATTGTGATAAAGCTTTAAAATAATAACCAAAAAAACACAATTATGTTAAATGCACTAACCTATTATTATAATCCTGATGCACGTAATCCCTTTTTACATTTTAAATAATTAGGGTTTGTCTTAAATTGTTTATTTGGAAGTATATTTGATTTTATAATTGTTGTATGTAGAGCTTTTCCTGTTCCTGTTTGTGTAAGCTTGTGTTTCTAATGGGTGGAAAATAAGTCGTTTTAAGTCCTTTAAATGGTTTAAGCTCTAAAAGATTGATGGTTTTAGTTTTTTTTTTTTTAAATATATATATATATATGATGGCCAATCAAGCTAAAATTGGGCATGCCTGCTGCGCCGAGGTGCTAATCTGCAAGTTAGGTTTTGATGGTGACCTGATTTCTCAAGAAATGTTTCCTGCTATCAGCCAATCAGATTCCAGCAGGCCTGTACCAGGGTCACCTTCGAGCTGACGTGGTTTTTGGGTAGCGTCTTTCTTGTACCTGGTTGGCCAACTCCTGTTTTTTTTTTTTTTTTTTTTTGCTTTTGCTTTTTCAAATTTTGTTGTCTTGCGTCATCCTGGATTTTTAATCATCACTGAACGATGGTTGGTTTCGGCTAATCACGTTCCAGCAGAAATTTCACGCAGCTTGCTAACTTTGGCAAAGAGAGCTCAGGCTTGGCAAGCTTACAGTATACTGCAGCTATATTTTAATTTCATTTCAGTGTGAATTTATGTTTAGGATTTTCCAAAGAGACTTCAACTATAAGAAAAGTGCGTTATTAGATTAGATCGTATTATAACGCACATTCCTGAGCCACTTAACTAATTTTTGATACATTGTAACTTATTATATTGTTATCTATAACCTAATAGTCCTGTTATATAATGAGCGTGAGGGTTGAGAGAGTGTTGGAGCGGCTTGGGGAGGTAGGGAGAGATGTGTGGAGGTAAAATGAGAGCAGACACCGCGGTGTGAGGAGAGGACGGTGAGTCTGGAGGTATAATTTGTCACAGTGTGGCCAATCTCATTTCCTGTTGACTGCAGGATCCAGAGTCTCTTTTCTTTTTCTTAATGTAATAGATTCTGCTGGATTTAATTGAGCTGGAACACGAACACACACACACACACACACACACACACACACACACACACACACACACACACAGCCTGTGTGTTCTGCTCCAGACAGTACTTCCACTCCATCCCCTCTGTGTGTGAATAAATTTAATATTCTTTACTTTTTCAATCTGTTTTTATCAGTAAAAGGCGTTCATCTGCGTCTCATCTCACCTGACTACACACACACGACGCCCGGCTGTAACAGTGAGTACGGGCCGGGTGGATATCGGCGCTTCCTGTGATGAGCTGCGTAGCCCGAGGACACACAGTCAGTCCAGGGTTCCTCTCAGATTCGATCACAGTCATGCAGAGGCAATTTACTACTCGCTTAAATTGGAAAAATAAAAGCTGAAAAAAAAAAGCCTCTGAGAAATCTCTTCGAAATTGCTATCTGTACACTTTTAGCAGCTTTAATAAATCAGTCAAACAAACAAAAAAAAACAAAAAACAAACCCGTCCTCCAATCTCACACACACACACACCGAAAGAGAGAGAATGAGTGAAGGAATACTCCACAAATAGAAACAAACATTACAGTAACCAAATGAATAAATCCTGTACCAGCAAGCAAACAAACTAATCCACAAATAGGTACAAATAGTAAAGTTACCAAAGAAATAAATCATGCAAGGAAAAGTAAGACTAACTAAAAAATTTTATAAATACACAAATAAAGTAAATAAATAAATTAATAAAAAAATGAATAAATTAATTAAGTATACTCCACAAATATTATGCTAAGTGATTAACTAAATAAATAAAGGCACAAACATTATAGTTAAACATTAAACATTATAGTTACCACAAATAATTAAAACAAATATTAAATATATTATAAATAAATGGATATGGATATGATACAAATATAAACAGATATTATATTAAATAATGTACAAGAAAATAAATTAATAAGTAAATCCTCAAATAGAAGCAAATGACTATAAATAAATAAATATGGATACTTATATGAATATGTGTATAGATTATTATATAAATAAATCATTTACAAATAAGCAAATAGGTAAGCAAACAAATCTCACACCCCAGACATGGTTTCGAATAAATGAATAAAATAAATGAATAAATAAATTCATTAATAAAGTAAGGAAGTAAACACAAATGAATCCCAGAGAAGCAAACAAATAAATGCATTAATTGGAAAAGAAAGCGTGGGGAAAAAAACCTACAGGGATTAAATAAGTAAATAAAAAAAAGTGAATATGACCACCGGGTTTCCCTATTGGGCCCTTGAGCGAGGCCCTCAATCCTCAACTGCTCAGATGTATAATGAGATAATTAAAAAAAAATATATATATATATTTTTAAGTAAGTTACTCTAAATAAGGGTATCTACCAAATGCCTAAAATATAAATTTATTGTGAAAATAATCTCAATAAAATACATGCTTACCAGATATATAAACAAGAAAATTAATGAATAAACCACACAGATGATAAATAAATGGCATGAGTACGAATAAATATTTAATAAATACTTACTACATCTACAATAAACAAATAGGTAAACAAGTAAACACATCTCAGCTTGATTGATAGATTCCCCCCCCCCCTCTCTCTCTCTCTCTCGCTCTCTCATACACACACATGGATCAATATCACAATTTATATATATATATATATATATATATATATATATATATATATATATATATATATCCTTCAAAACAGTAATAGTTCTTGCCTTCTGCCTCCTGGTGTAGTGTGGAGCATTATTAGTGTGTGTGTGTGTGTGTGTGTGTGTGTGTGTGTGTGTGTGTGTGTGTGTGTGTGTGTCCATGGCACACTGGAAGGCTTTGTGTTGCGAGCTGGTGGGCAGCGGCGTGGGTGTGTGCGTACCCGTTTCCCCGCAGTAGAAGCCGGGAGTATCACACGGTAAAGACGGTTTAGATCGTTCTCCACTAATCAGGGTCCTCACGCATCCTAAAGGTGTCCACTTCATCCCTCACACTGTAAAAGACTGTAAAGACGAGTTCTCGCCACGCTCTCTCAGCACTGACCTACTGCCATCTAGTGGTGCTGCGGAGCAGTTCAGTGCTGTGATGCATGCTTATAAAGTCTTTATAACTGCCCTGTAAATAGCCTTTACTGCCTCACTGTCCTAAATGTTCACTTTCGAGCTTCACGCTTTGCCGGTTTGCTCCGGCTCAATTCTAAAATCAAACATAAAAGAAACAACACAATAGAAGTGTTTATGGTATTTAAATAAAAACCTGGCGTTACGTGCTCTATAAACGCTGTAAAACCACCGGAGTGAGGCAGTGTTTTACGATTCAGGGGGTTCAGCATGTGGTGAAAGGTTGCTTCACACTGCTGATGTGATGAATCCCTCTCTCTCTCTCTCTCTCTCTCTCTCTAATCTGATTACACTTCTGCCAGCGCTGCATTACTCTCCTCTGTTACGACACAGGAGGTGTGATGTGTTTCACGCCGGGCAGTTTTTCAGCTCGCTCTGTTTGTACAGCGGAAATATTTAGCTCGGAGTACTTGTTTTGGAGCTGTCTGACACATCCTGGTTCCCCCGCTTCCGCTTGGAGATCTCATCACACACATCACAAGATGGTCATGGACTCGACTGTTACTGGACAGCTGTTGTCTGGCTCGTGACTGCAACAGTCAAGTGAACTGAGATCCTACCCGAGTGCAAGTGGACTCTGTAGTAACTTAAACGCCACTCCTGTTATATTGAACTGTAAGTCTTCTAGCACACAGATATAGCGGGGAATGATTTATGGTTTCACGATCTGATATCACCCAAATGAGGATGGAGTCCATGTTGAGTCTGGTTCCTCTCAAGGTTTCTTCCTATCGTCGTCTCAGGAAGTTTGTCCTCGCCTTGCCACCGTCGCCCTCGGCTTGCTCATCAGGATCTATCTGACAGTTCTGTGTTGTACATTTCCTGTACATTTGTGTCCATCATTTTATTTTTCTGTAAAGCTGCTTTGTGACACTGACCATTGTTAAAAGCACTATACAAATAAAATTGAAATAAGTATGTTAACAAGTACTTAAGTAAATGTTAGTTAATAAATGTATAAGTAAGTAAATATGTAAATTTATATGTAAATTAATAATTAAGTAAGTAAGAAAGCAAACAAATGTCAATAAATAAGCTACTTACATATTTAATGCAAGTAATAAAATAGTAAATATGTAAAGTAAATTAGTATCTAAGTAAGTAAATAAGCAAAGACTTAATTAAATTAAAAAGTAATTATGCAAGTAAGAAAAGTAATTAAGTGAATAAATGAATTCATTTATAATCAAAAGTAAATGAATAACTACATAAGTTAGATACTAAAGTAAATAAGCAAACACTTAGACAAAATCTCTGTTAGAAACTCCTTTAAAATATTTAGTTTTTTAACAAAAAATGTAAACATACCAGTGTTTTTTTTTTTTTTTTAATGGTTTGAGTCCATTTCTTTGAGAGGGGATAAAAATGAAAGGAATTCATCGGCTGGTTTCTGACCCGCTCTTCCATCCCTTCCTTTTCCATTAGTCCATTAGAGACCAGGGTTAACCGATGGAAATGAGTTAGCATGTGTAAAGTCCAGCACACAAAATTGCCACAGTAAAGTAAAGTAAATTCATCCTCCTTCAGCACGATTCAGCACTTTGAGGCTGAGGGTCAGAGCTTAAAAGCTGAACATCAGCGAGCGCCGTCTCTCTGACCTCAGTTCCACCGGAGCTGTTACATAACTGCGACGTACAGGCTCACAGCCATTTCAGAAAGCTGACGCGGTTTTTGTGTTGTGTAAACCTAGCGCTGTGTGCGCCGTGGTGTTCAGTAACGCCACATTGTACATGCACTTAAATTACACTCAGGAATTCGCTAATTCTCGATGTAGTGTTCAAGAGATACAACGGCTAGAGCTTGGTCTGCTGTGTCTCTGTCCGCCATATATTTCATCTCTCTTTTAGTGCTAAGTGGACTTCTGTAGACAGCCCTCTTCCTTTCTTTCTTTTTTTCTTTTTCTTTCTTTCACATTTTCTATTTCGTTTATTCTTTGTGTCTCATTTCTTTCTTTTTTATTCTTTTTCACTATTTGCTTTTTTTGTTCTATGACACGTTCACATTTTCTATTTTTTTTTTATTCTTTCTCATTTCTTTCTTTCTTTCTTTCTTTCTTTCTTTCTTTGTTTCTTTCTTTCACATTTTGCCTCTTTCTTTCTTTTTCTTTCATTCTTTCACATTTTCCCTTTCGTTTGTTCTTTCTCATTTTGTATTTTTCTTTTTCACATTTTCTTTCTCTTTCTTTCACATTTTCCATTCCTTTTATTCTTTGCGTCTCATTTTTTTTCTTTTTCACATTTTGCCTTTTTTGTTCTGTACCTCATATTTCTTTCTTTCTTTTTCTTATTTTTTCCTTTTATTTGTTCTTAGTCTCATTTTTTTTCTTTCTTACTTATTTTCACATTTTCCTTTTTTTTGTTCTTTGTCTCATTTTTATTTTTCTTTCTTTCACATTTTGCCCGTTATTTATATCTACTCTTTCTTTCTTTCTTTCTTTCTTTCTTTTTTTAAGTTTCTTTAGTTCTTTGTGTCTCATAATTATTTTCCTTCTTTCTTTCTTTCTTTCTTTCTTTTTTTCTTTTTGCACCATTCAACCCTAAGCACATCCATAATGCAGTGTATTTGTCACACACACACACACACACACACACACACACACACACACACACACACACACACACACACACACACAGTGGAGAGACTGCATAGTGGCTCCATGGCTTCAGGGAGAAGGCTTATGTTATTATTGATGGTCTGGTCAGACTTTTTTTCCCCCCTCTTTCTCTCTCTCTCTCTCCTGTCCTCCTCCCTGTATTCACTAATGCATACAGATATTTATGCTGAATGTATGGTTTGATTACTGAGCGTGTAATTGGTTTGTGGGTAGAGGAGGAGGAGCGTGAAAGTGGCTTTGTGCACCGGTGTGTTTATGTGAAACACACAGAGTCGAGGCCTGAGCGCCGTAATCCAGCTCGGGCCCAGGGCTCACACATCTGTTTCCTAATGACAGTTAATTAGACGCTGTCGAGCGCAATCAGAAGCAGGCACCACTAATAAACTGCCATCGTGTGTGTGTGTGTGCGTGTGCGTGTGTGTGTGCTTGATTGAGAGAATGCACGTCATGGAGAAGAGTTGAAGGGTTTTTGCCGTTTCAGGGTTTAATTTGATGACGAGCAGCGCGTATAGAGACGTCTTAAACCCGAGAGAATTCAAATACTCAGTTTATTCTCTTTATGTTTAAATCTCTCTCTCTCTCATACACACACACACCTCCCTCCCCGTAGTGCAAGTCACTTTATAAATAATTAAAACATTTAAAGTGTCAGCAGAAGCACAATAATCAGGATGTTATATAAATGATTATTATTATATGCTGGTCAGAGTGACTGGCAGTCTTCATACTGAGACTCTCAGAGTTTGTTTAAGCTGTTCTCCTCTCCTCTCGTCTCCTCTCGTCTCGTCTCCTCTCCTCTCCCCTCCCATATCCTCTCATCTCTCACTCAGTCACTGCTCCTCATAACTTTAGTTGCTTTCTTTTTCTCTATGCATTCTATAATACTGTATTCCTTTTTTTTACTTCTACTTTTAAATATTCCACTGACACAATGCACTTCTCTTTCACTGTCTCTCTCAATGCTGCTATTTTTATTCTTTCTTTCTTTCTTTCTTTCTTTCTTTCTCATATAATTTTCTTTCTTTTTCTTTTTTTTCTCACATTTTTGTCATGCTTTCTTTCTTTTCCTCTCATTGTTTTTTGTTTGCCAGACCCTTTCTTTCTTTCTTTTTCTTTCTTTCTTTCTTTCTTTCTTTCTTTCTTTCTTTCTTTCTTTCTCTCTCACATTTTTTTCCTTCGCCTTTCTTTTTTTCTCACATTGTTTCTTTTTTTTTCTTTTTTAAATTATTTTGTTCTTTGATCTTTTTCTTATTTTTTTGCTTAATTTCTTAAATTTCATTTTCATTTATTCTTTTTCTTTCACATTTTTAGTCCTTTCTTTCCTTTATTTTTTTTCTTCTTTTTCATTTTGTTTTATTTGCTTATTTAAGCTCCTTGTTAGTACTATCCATCTTTTAGCATAAAAATCTACTTTCTTTGATTTACTTTTCTTATTTCTTCCCCTCTTTTCTTCATGTTCATTCTTTTTTTTCTCTTGATTTCTCTTTTTTTCTCTTTAATTTCCGTTATATTCTGTCTTTGACTTCTACACCATAGTTCAGTTTTTATATGTGTCCTTTTTAAAGTCTTCTATACTTTTTTCCATTTCTTTGTCGTTTTCTCAGATTTTGTCCTCTGTCCTTTCTGTCCCTCTTTCTCATCATCTTTTCTTATTTCCACTTATGTCCTTTAATTGATCTTTTTCAGATTATTGCAAGCTGTGAGAGTTTCGTCAACATAAACCTATTTATTAATTGTCCACTTTGACATCTTTGCTCTGCTCTGTCTAATAAAGCGAGGGATTGGGACAGGGCCGTTTCTGGACGTTCTCACACATGAAACAGATAATGTGTAGCTACAGTATAATTGGGTGTAAATGATAAAACTGGCAAACACACCAGCATGGGAGAAATATGGCAATTTTGTTTATCCATCACACGGAGTCCCTCCTCTGCCCCATGTGTGTCAGGCTCATTATCTACTGGACAAATGAAGATTGCCTCTTGAAGAACAATTACGGCTGCCATTTGGTCTCGAACGCCTGTTCCAGCAGGAGGCATGCGAAAGAACTTGTCTGTAATTACGTGTCATAATCCCTTTATTAACTTCGAGTCATGCATCGTCTCATCTGGAAGAGGGGTGGAATGGGGAATTGGAGCGGGAAAAGAGCGTTATTGTTTTTTCTAGGATCAACTTCTCGGATGTTAAATCCTGAAGGAAAGGCGACTGGTTAAGGAGACTCGATCTAAGGAAGTCCCACCCCAACCACTTTTAATTCGATAAGCAGATTTAAAGGCTACTTAATTAGGATTTCACAGGCAGGGACGGCCCACACGGGCGCAGACGCGGAGGTGGTGTCTCCGTGGTGTCGCCGTGGAGACTGAGCTCAAGGTCCAACCGTGTAATCCACCCTGGAGAAGGTTTTTTTTGGTATTAAAGCAAAAGAGAATTTTTTTTTTTTTTTTTACCAAATGGACTGTAGTGCCTTTCTATTGCTGAAGCTAGCACTGATGAGCAGTGTTGGTGTTATGAAACAATATAATTGTTATGCATGGCTTAAATACTAAGCAGAATTATTTATCACATTCATTTAGACAATTGGAAGAAAAAAGTTTTTTATTACACAGAGCAGAAAACATAATTGTCTTTCATTTTGTACGTTATGAGCTGCATTTCCTTCACATGAGTAAACCTCTAAATAAATCTTATTAATTTGGTGTTTAAAATATAGACAAAAGAACTCATTAACAATCCAAAAAAGCGTTTAAACCGAGAGTTGCTAATTTGACTCAGTAACTCTTTTTACAAACGTCTTTTAAAATATTATTTAAAATGAGCTATGAACAGATACATCCTTGCAATAATAAGTGCACTATACATTTAACAGTTTATAGAAGCAAATGGTACTAGAGCTTTTTGTATGCATTAGGGATACAATATAAGTGCATATAAGTAATGCTCATACCATGTTAAATGGCTGTCATAATAGTACAGTACAAGACTGACCTTGTTTTTTTTAATGATTTAATGATTTTTAATTGCAGCATGGCAGTCATCATGGAATTGACTGAGTTTACTTTGTTACTATGAACTTTATGAATTTAAAACATAATATATACAGTACAGACCAAAAGTTTGGACACACCTTCTCATTCAAAGAGTTTGAATTTGTATTATGGCAAGAAAAAAGCAGCTACATGAAGAAAAACGAGTGGCCATCATTACTTTAAGAAATGAAGGTCAGTCAGTCCGAAAAATTGGGAAAACTTTGAAAGTGTCCCCGAGTGCAGACACAAAAACCCTCAAGCGCTACAAAGAAACTGGCTCACATGCGGACCGGCCCAGGAAAGGAAGACCGAGAGTCGCCTCTGCTGCGGAGGATAAGTTCATCCGAGTCACCAGCCTCAGAAATCGCAGGTTCACACCAGCTCAGATCAGAGAGCAGGTCAATGCCACACAGAGTTCTAGCAGCAGACACGTCTCTAGAACAACTGTTAAGAGGAGACTGTGTGAATCAGGCCTTCATGGTAGAAGATCTGCTAGGAAACCACTGCTAAGGACAGACAACAAGCAGGAGAGACGCGTTTGGGCTAAAGAACACAAGAAAGAACACAAGAAAGAAAACTCTTTGAGAGTTTGAGAAAGTGTGTCCAAACTTTTGGTCTGCACTGTATTATAAAATGTACTGTAATTCTGCAAAACTTAAACCTACTTCAGAACTTCACAATGTTCCTGCAAAACCTTATTACATCCTACAAAGCATTTCAGTATACTGTACTCTTTGGCTAAACTTTGGCATACTGTACACATAAACCTCACAATGTACAAAAAAGCTTTTCAACATACTGCATATTAAGCTTGATAAAGTAGCCCAGAAGAGTAGTAATAAAATTAAATGTTGGCCTTTTTTTGTAAAGCATGGAATTTTACTTTTAAACTTCACAACATTCCACAAATTTTACAGCATACTACAAAACTTAACAAAATACATTTAATACTTTACAAAAAACTACATCACACTGCAAAGCTTTATAACCTTATTGTGAAACACAACATACTGTAAAGTTTACAACCCTGTATCCTACTGTAAATCTTTGCGACAAGTTGCAGAACTTTACAACATAATACACAACTTTACACTGAAACCTTATTACATGCTACCAATAATTACAATATTCTGCATAACACTTAGCCCCACAATATTCTATAAAATCTCACTACATCCTATAAAAGTTTTCCACATACTACATATTTGACTTGATTAAATATTCCAGTAGAATAGTAATAATAAAGAGGAGTAATTATACACTTCTCTTGCTTTTCTTATTTTAGCACTGTATTCATCATGGAGTTTTACATTTTAACGTTACAACACCCAGCAAACTTTACTGTACTTTACTGCTATAAAATTTGACACGTTGCAGAATTTTACAACATAATACAAAACTTTGCATCAAAATGTTATTATGCAGTATACTAGAAAACATTACAATATTCTTCAAAACCTCACAACATACTACAAAACTTTAACATACCGCGTACAGCATTTTGGGCTTGATATAAAAGAATATATAGAATACTTTACAACGTACTAGAAATTTTACAACTTCAACATAAATCAACTTTTTATAGTACATACACTTGATACATACTGCAGAGCTTTACATTACTACAAAACCTGACATATACTGTAAAATTTTACAACCTTGTGACATAATGTGAACCTTTACAAACCATTGCAAATCTTTATAACTTTCTATAAAATCTAACAATGTATTACAACTCCATACTGTAAAAATATTAACAGATGTAACAAAGTGTATATTTCCTTGCTAATTATCTAATTATTTGTATTCAAAGAGTATTTATCAAAGAACTCAAAGTAAGAATAACAATTTTTTTACTTATCCAATGTAGCATATAATATACCATGATGATTTTTTTCTGTTTCATTTGCCTCTGAAAGATATTTAATGCTAATTAGTTAATTTTTTTTTAGCATCCACTTATCCAGTATCTCAATATTTAATCACCTGAGGAAGACCAAACCTTTGGTTGCCATATTTAATGCTGAAAGATGGGTACAGGTCATATATTATACATTTGGACAAGTTTTCTATCCGCTCTGTCTCTCAGCCTCATGTAACTGTCATGTACCTGTGAACACAAGAAATTCTTAATAGGGCTTCCTGCTTAGTGATGGAAGGATTTACCATCGTTCTTTCTCTTCTGCTTCTTTCTGATATGTCAGAGACATTCCTGGGTTAAACTCACACTTAATAATTAAATGTATTTAGTGCACTAACACATGGAAGTATTTCTAACATATAACATACAGCCAGGTATGTAATAATAAAAAACATTGTAGTTAATTAACTATTAATTTAACCAGTAAATAATAACAACTAAATAATACATTTTTCAGTTGTCTTTTAGAAATTATCACTCTTAATTATTTGTGTATTTGTTAATGAATTAAAATTAACAAGAAACATTTGTTTCAGAGAACGTAAACAAAATTTAAGTATCAAGTTTATTTGTTAATTAATTAACATGAACAAGAAACATTTGTTTCAGAGAACGTTAAAAATATTGCATTGTTTCTATCTAAGGGGTCTTGGTGCGCACAGTCAGCTCCAAAATTATTGGCACCCATACTAAGAGATAAAAAATTTAAATAAATAAATCTCTGGTTAGAGACTGTGCCTCTTAATTGAAGGGAATTTATTCTAATAAAATGAAATTGAATAAGCACTGTTTACTTTCTTTAAAATCTTATGTGCCACACTTATTAGCACCCTCTAGACATTTGTTATGAATATTTATTTTTAATTGAATTTATCCATTTCTGTTTTGCTTTTATTGTCATCATTGTTTTTATAATATTTACCTGAGTGTTTGTAAACACGGTCATATTCATCACCGTGATTATAAATACGAGGTGGCGCTAAGGTCAAATCAACATTCATCACTGCGAATATTACAGAATACACAAATTAAATGATGATGAGCGATGACAGAGGTCACAATCAGACCAGGTTAATGCTGTTACAGCTTTAAAACGAAACCCCCGGTAGACCCGAGATAACAGAAAAATCTTTTTGCTTTCCTTTTCCTATCACGCTGTTCGCTCCTGCATGTGTCTAATTGCTCCTTGGTGCTTTCGGAAACAGCATATGTCCTTGTTGCTATTGGATACTGGGCGCTGGTTGCATTAATCCTGCGTTTGTTTTTATTATTCTGGTGATGATCTTTTCTCTCTTTTTTTTTTTTTTTTTTTTAACTTCATGACAACATAGTTGATGGCTTCCTCTTAATTTTTTTTTTTTTTTTAGTTCAGTGCTTTTCCTACACCAGCGTTTTTCTCAGAGGCAGCTCCCTCGCTCATCTCCAATCAGATCGCGCTGAGCGGAATTTGATTAGCCCGTGAAAGCCGACAGGCCTCTAAGGCAACCATCACCTCGTATTTACCTCCTAATGCAGGCGATCAGGAAGATTTATGTGAACAAAATAATAACAGAGAAGCAACAGAAGGGATCAGGGAGAAACGCAGAGAGGCAAACATCGAGAGAGCAGGATGTACACACACACACACACACACACACACCATATGGGATGAATAATATAGCAGAGGGCATTTATGCCAAGGACATGATGGATTGATAATGGAGTCATCTTTTTTTTATTTATTTTTTTATTGCTTAATCGCCATCCATTATTACATATATTTCTGCTCCTGGGATTTTGATGAGTATAATAGGGATTTCAGTATTAGATTTTTTTTATAATGCTATAATCATGATAATTGTCGTAAGTTATATTGGGCTCTGCAATTAGTGACTCATTAGAGGCCATGGCTAATGAGTTTAATGTTTCCAAATATCATACAGGTAATAACTTGATGAAGAAAGTTAAATGAGTTAAATAATTAATCTCAGGCATGGTAAAAGGTTGCTTTTGCAATATTAGTCCTAATTGTTCAGACTGCCGGGGAAAGAGCATTGCTATAAAAACTCAGCTTAAAAGAAAAAAAGAGAAACATGGCCTCCATGAAACATTTAGAGATCTAGGCTTTATCTTGTATGTTAACAAAGATGAGATGTGATAAATTAAAAGGTGTGAAAGGGTCATTACAAGGACATCTGTCTGCATCTGACAACATCTGAGTGGGAGATGAAGTGATAGCCCCGACTCTTACCGATGGAGAAGGAGGAAAGAACTGACAGAATCAATGTAAGGTGTTCTGAGTTGGCCAAGACACTCCCCTAAACTTCACACTCTTCCAAATGAATAAACTGCAATCATCTGTCCTCCACCAAGAGTTGGTTGGAAAAGGACATAGTGTCCAAGAAGCAACAAGTTAAAACTGCCGCAACTTTAAACCAAGACACC
>JAAGKR010003369.1:0-75679 GCA_011419295.1 Clarias macrocephalus | reverse complement strand
AACTCTAAAGGAAACTTAATGGGAGATTTTCAAAGATGATGTTTATGAAAAAGAGGCTGTTCATGGGCCACAGTGCTGTTTTCAGCTTAATTTCACAAACTGTGTCCACAAGACTGTATTTTAAAGGTTTTTCCACATATTGTTTCTCGCACAGATTTTTTCCCCCACTTATAATAATACTTCAGAGAAACGTACACTGCTGCACCTGTACATAGTGTTGTTTGTTTGTTAATGTGTTTAGTTTGACGAGTATCCATTTTTACAATGAGACCCACGGATAAATTGTTGTTTACCCTGGTTTTAGACTGCGCATAAACATTTAATGTTTCATCATATGATTACTTGTGTTCAAGATGCATCTCGTCATGAAATTCTGAGCTGAATCTTTCAGCTGTTTCAGTCAATTTTCACTTTTCATACGTTACCCACGATGCTCCTGCAAACAGCTCAGCCTCTAAAGCTGGAATTCGAGCATCATCGCATTGAGTCGTCATCCTGTAGTCTCTGCAAACGAGAGCTAAATTCTCATGGCAGTAATGAAAATACAGGATCCACCAAATAAAAATGGCTGTCTATCAGAACCGCTAAACACAATGTTTTTTTTTTTTTTTTTAATAGGAACATATATAAATATATAAAACATTGAGGGTAAGATTTGTTTTTTCCTCAAAGCCAAAACATGAAGGTGTAAATCATAACGCAAGACATAATGATTAAAGCACTTTCTAAAATAGATTAGCATAGACAACACAGTAAGTTTTGTCCTTAAACACACAACTTTAGACTTAACATCCTGTTTGCGATCCAAATGTCCAGGTCCTCACAGGGCAAGAGATGATTTGCTTGAAATTCTGTTTCTCATTTTTCAACATGCTATTTCTTAAATATTTATATGGTCTCCAACTGTCTGTGATAATGTTCTTTAATTTACATTATATTATTTTGTGTGTATATTGTGTTAGAACTTTACCTTTTAGATAAGGTAAAAAACAGGAGTCTGATACACTGGAAATTCACTGCTGTTTTTTGTTTATCACTTATTTGTTTTGTGACCAAGAAATAAAATAATGTCCATACACAAAAAGGTCTTATTCCACAAACATGCCTTAATCAGAAAGTCTTTAGTTTAACACAAAAAGGAGACACTTTTTAGAAAAAAAAATGAACAAAATACAATCTTTATTCATTATGTACATTACATACAATGCTTTTGTTTAAAGTATTTTCTACACATTCATGTCTGCCACAGTGTAGTGTTCACATGTCCCAATATCCTCACTCAGGAGGTGAGAAAGGAAGAAGAGTGAGATGTTTTCAAGAGGGAATAATTAAAAAAAAAAAAAAAAAGACATATAAAAAGAGTCCAAACTGATAGGTTTTATAAAAAGGTACTCCAATTGTGTTTTTCCTCTTTTACAGTTTTAACAATCCACATGTTTGACCTTCCTGGCACAAAACCCAAAATTACTAAATGACTACTAATTTGTACTCAAGCCTAGGACAAACACATTCTAGGATTTAATTGGGAAAATGAATGTAACCCAGACACTACAAACTCAGATCGACAGTGGTAATTAAACTGACTGACTGTAAATATGTGTTAAATGTTCTACACACAGTGGTCTCGAGTGCTGGATTTTAAACCTGTGTCGGACAAGCACCTCCAAGACTACTCTGTTCATATTATGTTAAGGATGTGTTTCTCTATTGATCTGATTGACGGCCACCTTTTATTAATATACCTCCAACATTTTTTCTACCTTAACACAAATAAAGCCAACATGATGTCCAAATATATTACACTTTCAGGGGGCAAACCTTCAAAATCAGGCCATTAGTAATACTTCAAATAGGAAATCTTATATACACACACATGTATACATGGCTATATTTACACACTACATCTTATGGAAGACGACCTCCAAGTAACAATCTGATGTGTTCAGTAGTGCTGCAACAGGATTCCTAAAATCATAAGACATACGGCATTGCAGTATCAAGTACCTTGATTCCCCGAGACTCGGTGGATGAGAGCTAGCCTCAACACACACATACACAAACATATATATATGTAAATATACACCCCGACACACACACACACTTGAACACAACTAGCGACGGACCATCACAGGGCATTGACCCTTTCTGGGCCAGTGGACTATTTCACACTGTGGGAATTTGCGAGTACTGATCCAATAATGTTCTGGATTTTTACTGCACTGTTCTTGGGAAATTAAGTCTATGAATTACTTTTAGATGGAGATTAAGATGCATGATATTGCTTTGGCACAAACGGGAAAGGAAATAAGCTTTTTCGTACCAGTGAGGAGATGAGGAGAGAATTTCATCTGAAGCACATCCGATTAAATTGTCACTAAAACTGTGTGACAGTGTAATACTTTTTTTTTGGTACAGCTAAATTGCCCCATTACTATAAAAGCAGCAGGTTCAGAATGAGGCCATTTTTAAAACCTATTTTCCAAAAAAATGAATAGCAAACAAGGACACATTTACACATTTTCCATCTTGTAAGCTTAGAAATTAAGAGTGCAAACTTGCCATGTAATCACACGCCTCTTCATTTGGCAAAAATGATGCAAAGCGCAGTTAAATGGTGCAAATCAAAGCCCACATTCAATAAACTGACTGCTTCCCAGACCGGTCTGCGAGATATAAAGGCCGATATTACGGCCGTGGCCATCGCCTCTACGGCACTCTTTACTATTCTGAGAGTTAAATCTTGATTAACATGAATAAAGATGAAAGCTGTGCTAGATCTGAAACTGCCTGGAATAAAAGAGGAAAAACAAAGTGAGTTTTTGATTTGTGGATTTGACCTTCTTCAGACACCTTCTAAGAGAAAAGATAAATGTGCACACGTGCTGCAGACACTTCAGGGACTTCAATTCAGAGTAACTTCAGAGTTAGGTGAATAAATTAAATAATATTACAGTGCGCAGGTATATTCCAGTATTGTTATTTTGGTTAAATTACCATCAAGGGTAGTTCTAAATATTTTCCTGCTTGTAAAGAAATCATATTTGGTCAGCATGGTGATTCTGAAGTGCATGTAGAAAAATAACTTCTGTTTGCAATTGGACAAGTCTTCGAGGCATGAGCACACGGGATAGAGTGCAGTGGGCGTGGCTACAGGGTAATAAGGTCGACGAGGTTACCCTTGGGCGGGGTCATGTTGTCTGGGAAAAAGTTTACCAGTGTGTCAAAGAGCTGTGTTCGCTGGGCGTACGTCTGATCGACGTCTGAAAAGCCTGAAATATTTACAAGAGAATTAAAAAATAATAATAATAAATTAAGCTGTTTTTTGAATGTAATTATCTCCTGAACTAAATTCCCCAGGCTAATCATGGCCAAGTACTGTATGACTTACCTAGTGGGATGAAGTCTGAGCTAGTCTTGAAGAGTGCTGAGGGCAGGAGCTGAAACTGTATAGCACAGTCATTAAAATTATTAATCAGTGTTTACACTCATCATCCATTTTTTTTAAAAACATCTACACACCTGTACATTCAGGCAATTATCCAGTTATGAAAAAAAAAAATCATGTGATGTTTTATGTTCAACTGTGCAACATCCTTTTCTTAATATACTGTAGAGGAATTTAATGTACGTGGTCTTCTGCTGCTCCCTTAAGGTTGAGCTTACCGAGATGCTTTTCTGCTCACCACAGTAGTTATACACGTTAGTAGCTTTCTTGCTAATGATAACCTTCGACCTGTCATTCAACAAGGTGTTTCCACCTGCAGAACTGCTTCGAACTGGCTGTTTTTGCACCTTTCTTTGTAATCTCTAGTTGGCCGGTGATCAGCAATTTCTGAAACACCACGTCAAAGACCACGTTTTCATTCTGGTGTTTTGATGTGAACACTAATTGATCCTCTTCACCTGTAGCGACATGAGCTCATGAGCAGCTGAGTGGATATTTTCATAAACAATCAGAAGTATAGCGTGCATGCAGTTGACGTTATAGCTTGGCCGTGATCCACCTCCAGCAGTCTGCTGTCTGGACTGCTGCCATGTTATTTATTCAACCTTATTGCTAATTTTGTGTCCATGAATCCATAAATGCCAGAGAAGTGTTGTGTGTACAGATGTTTCCAGCAGAGAGGTAAAGACTAACACATTCATTTGTACACGATCGCTGCAGAGTCTGAGGCAGACCATGGATCCAGGGGGAAATTATTAAATTGGCGTGTTCACACATCTAATACATCTAACCCGAGGCACCGTTTATGTGCTTTTAATGGGTTCCTCTCTTTTATTAATCCTCTGACACCTAAAAAGATTTCTGATCTTTTTCTATATTGTAAGTGAATGCCACTCCCAACTTAACTTTGGGAATGTAGAATGATCAGTTAGAATGATCTAATTTCGCGCCTAATGAGGTTTATTATCCAGTACACGTAGTCCTCAACTTACAAATGTCCTCTTGGAATCACTCATTCGTAAGTCGGATTTGTTCTTAAGTCTGACAAAGTGAGTCTTATACACCTTTGACAAGAATATAAAATATAAAGCATACAAATCCACTCGACTAAATCTGTCAACTTTCCCCCACACTGCCATCATGTGGCCAAAAACTGTAACCGAGCCTAAGGAAATGAATCTCGCACATCCAAATGCAACAATGCGCCTTTAAATCTCGAGGGGAATCCAAGACGTCATTTTGTGTCAGAGCCGTTTTCCACTGTATTGGACTGTGAACTCCAAAATTAGGATTATTCACCATCGGGACAGTTTTAGAAAACAGACATTTTCTATCATCCTGTTCCCGGACTGATTCATTGAAACCGGTGAGGGCGGCTCACTTCTTCAGACTTCTTCCGCACCCCACACACATACAATAGGTCAGACTTGGTTGCACTGAAAACTGTGTATAATTGTAAATATTGGTATCTGGTGCACTGGAATGTCTATTTTTTGTGCAATACACGTGAGCTACTTCCGTGATTTGTTCGCATCTATGAATGTTCGTTTGTATCTGAGAATGTTCATAACTCCGGGACTAGTAGTACTGAAATAGCTGCAAGTCTGAGGAATCATAAATGAAACAATGTCATAACTAGACTGTCGATGTTGCAGACCACAGGTGTTCCTGATTTGGTGGAAATAATGTTGATGCATCAATCTCTACCTCTTTAGTCTCATCAGGGTCAGAGTGGTCCACAGTCAGAGAGAGGTCATTCTGCAAGTACTGCAGGGCACTCAGCGGTTCGGTCTGAGCCTTCTCCTCAAACCTGCAAACAGTGCAAGGGTCGAGAATTAAAACTTCAAGTTTGACATAATATTTACATGTGCAGTTTGTAGCAGATGCGCATATTCTACAGGAGTTCTTTGGAAAGTCTATCTGGAAATATATTAATATGCTGTTCATTTGCTATAAGTCTCATGAAACAGTGTTTTTTTATTGTAGATTAAAGTGCTACATGAATAGGAAGATCATTAATCTTTGATGTCTAGGACCATAGTTAACTAGCTTTGTATCTGATGCTACACCAGACATGTTGAATAAACTACATCAATCCAGGTTAAATGTTTACTTCTCTGTTCATTTAATAATCTGTTAATATTAATTTGTTTAATAACAGCAAACTACAAGTATTAAAACACTACTGCTACTAACCAAAACAGGCCTATTATATCCATGGAGAACAAATAACTCAAATGACCCAGCAGAGGGAGCTACCTACACAGAAATGACTCTGACTCATGGAAAAGTACAGCTCTACTTCAATCTGATTTAGTGCCAAAAATAAAACGCATTGACTACAGCCCTAATTACGAAACACTGCAGAAACAAAGCTGCTGACACAGAAAGACATATCCAAAATAACTATTATACCCCCTTACCAACCATACAATACTGACACAAAAAGACGTATCCAAAATAACTATTATACCCCCTTATCAACCATATAATACTGAGTGTTAATGTAAAGTGAATAAAGAATGTATTTTAATTGTGTCTATAAATAAAATAGTCAAGTACAATGGTTTGCCCTGTGCTTATTTTCCTTGCTTGTCAAATAACTAACCAGGTTTCTGGAGTATGTACCTGGAACATGCAAATAAGTGCAACAAGATACAGCTACTGTGTAAATAAGAGAGATCTCCTGTAAGTATTTATACCAAGTGTTGCTGCATTCTCAAACGGTCAGAAGGGGATTAATTTCCTACAGCAGCAGTACTGACTGTAAGGAAACCTAGATTTTTATTAATGCACCTCTTCTACTGTTAGTATTCTATAGTAACAACAACTTGACAGCCAGACACTTGGCATAATTTCTCTTCTTTTGGGAAAAATATTTATTTAATGAGGAAAAATGCATGTATGCCTTGCAAAAAATAAAGGTCACAGTTTCAGACAGCTTAAAATATTAGCTTGCCTCAACAACTAAGAAGGTTTGAAATCACTCAGATTGGGTTAAGAACCTTCTAACACATTATGAAACCCTACAAGAACTAGTGATCTCTATTCTTCTGTCATATTTGTCTGACCACATCATCCAGTTGCAGTTGTTAGAGAAAAAATAAATCACCAGTAGGAATCAGAGCTATGCTTAGAGAATGTAAGTAAATTTCCACACTCACAGGATGATGAGAACTCGGGATTAACCAGGTGTGTGGATATAAGAAAAGCACTTGTTAGTGAGACTAATCAGAAAAAAGTCTTCAGTTTGCTAGGGAGCATAAAGACTGGATTTTGGAGGAATGGAAAAAGGTTATGTGGTCTGATGAGTCCAGACTGAGTCCCTAATCCTGAGTGATGTGTGTGTCAGGGTAAGAAGGGAAGCGCATGAAGCGATGTACTAATCATGCATAGTGTCCACTGTACAAGCCTCTGGAGGCAGTGTTATGACCTGGGGTTGCTTCAGTTGCTCAGGTCTAGACTCAGCAATAAAATGAAGTCAGCTGATGACCTGAATGTATTGATGACCAGGTTATGAAGGTTTAGGAAGTTTTATTTTCTGATGGCACTGACATATTCCAGGACTCAAAGTTGTTGTGGGAGCATGAGGAATCATTTTCACACATCGCAGGAACTGGCCACCACATATGTGCCCCATAATCAAAGTTAAAGGTGATGTTTGTACTTTTTGTTTGTTTGTTTCTGGCCTGGCAGTGTGAGTCTAGAATTGTTAGGCTTTATACACTGGATCAACATTGATGAAGTCTTCAGTGCTTGTACAGTCAGACTTAATGCTGTAACTTGTCAGAGGTGTCAGCTGTAAGTTTTAGGTCACAGGAAAATCTTTAAGATGGAGGTGGTTGTGGTTTCGTGGCAACAAGCTGCATTTTTTCCTGTCTCGCTCACCGCAGGGCAGGTGAGGGGATTACTTTTGTAGCTGCTAAACCATAAGTGATAACAGGAACTAACTTGGTACTACAACTTTAAATCTAACTAAAAGAAGGATGAAAGGTGTGTGTTGTCATTTTTTAATAAATAAAAAAATAGGAACCATCTGCAAGTGAAAAAAAGGGTGGTAACTAACTCTATTTTATGTCGAGTCACATCACGCCACCCAGTCACTGATTATTTTTAATAACAGCATGCACCATCAGGCTTAATTACTGTTCGACTGAGCCGGTTAAACATTAATCTTTTAAAAGCGCTGCTTGTACTCATTAATTGATGTCTTTCTTTCTTATTTATTTTTTTTAACGCCATGCCAGCTTGTATGGCTTTATTCATAATTTATTATTCGGTATTAAAACTAGATAAAATTCTTGAAGATTAATTTTTTCTTTAAACTGTTCTTTAAACTGAATTCGTACGTACTTGTTTAAAAACTTTTTTTATTTATTTTTTATTTTTTATAAAGTGTCTTTTCGCAAACAATATTCCTAACAGAAATAAAATTGATGGTATCCAAAATGAAAATGTCTGGTACATTAATTTGGAATGACTCCAAGCTAAAAATAGGCTCCTTTGTACTGAGATACCTGTACTTGCGGATGAGATATTTGCAGTGTCTCAGTAAGTACTCTTTCGACGGGCGGCAGAGTTTCAGAGACCAAAAGTCGTCCAGTCGCATCTTAGGGGAGCTCGACTTGCCCGGGTTTCCCCCAAACAGGTAATGAACCTGGCACAGACAAACAAATCAATCAGCTGTATGTAAACAAGCATGGAGCCGAGCAAATCTGTGTTTTATGTGTTGGTCCTAAATTCAAGTTTTAGATGTTGATGTGTGCATGCTTTGGACAACATCTCCACGTTTTAAAGTCTGACCTTGTGTAGCTCATCGTAGACGAGCTGATGAGCGAACCGAGGGCATGGCTCCTCCTCCTGTAGTGTTTTGCTGGGGTTCTCCTTTACGGCCTGGTCATTCTTATACACACATGACCTGTAGAGATTTAAACACACACATTTATATCAACATACAGTACAGTACAACAATGTTACTACATATCTTGTCTACTCCGAAGCATGTTTTTTTTTTTTTGCTGATGTCTGGGAGATTCATTTAATCCATTAAGTCATGTCTAGTAAGCATCTGTGTGATCTCAAGGAAGAGAAAAGTATTACAAATCCACACTGTGGTTATGTGCATTGGCAGTGTCTACTTGACTAAGCAATATCTCCACTGTATATTTGACCCTCTGAATAAGCGACTACAATTTCAGGTCTTTATGTGGCCTTCAAGAACTGAAGTCTTTTATTCTTCTGCTCGAGATATATATATGTATACACCGAAACGCAGTAAAAAGAGGAACAAAGTAAAAACTAATTTGTCAGCTATGTGCTTTACCTCGAGAAGTGATAGCCTCCTATATATATTTGTGATACCAGGCAATTTGCATGTAAGTATGTGAGGGCGTTCAAGCAGAACTCTAGCCTTGACGGATCACACTCACTCCTGCCTTGGCGGATCGTTGATACCAGGTTTAGGGAAAGTCCTGGTGAAGAGATCGACCGGGGCATGGACAAGTTACACTTCGCACACCTGTTTATTCTTAAATGTCCTCCATCAGAGGTACGCAGCAAAGACAGCAATCATAGGTTATCATTTTTAGGCACTCTTCTCTGAAACGCCCTTTGTAAATATATTGCTGACATCATATCTTTTAAAAGCATTGATTCACTTTCTGCTGTTTAAAAACAGCCACATTTTATGGTTCCCCATGAAGGACAAAAGGATAGCGTCGTCGTGCCATATTAGCCACAACAAAAGCTTGAATTATGAACTAAATGAAAACACTACTGGCTTGTTGTTTCATAATCAGACAATAGTAAAAAAAAAAAAAAAAAACTCAGCTGAGAGAGAAAACAAAGGGAGGGATTCCCTCTTAGAAAATCGGTGATGGGTTCAAACAGGCAGAGGAGAACACTGCTCTTTATTAGAAACCCTGATTATGAACTTCCTCAAGAATGTGCCGGTTTGGTCAGAAGACGCTCGTCTATAAGCAGAGGGTTTCTATTACTGGGAAAGCAAACCTTTTGTAACTGCAGAATACTTTTTGTTTCAGTAGTTTCATTTCAGGATTTGTTTTTGTAAGACTCCATTTCATTGCAGTATTTATTTTAGTAAGGCTTCATAGGGAATTAATTGTGTGCTACTAGTTTTTTTTTTTTCCCCTCAAAGTCTGTTCTGTTTGGACTGGACAGAACCCGGGAACTATTACTTGTCTAACTAGCTAATAAATGTATCAAACAGGGAAATAGTTACTTTGAGAGTACACAAACATACAGTATTTATGAACATGGATAATCTGTTCTCAAACAATGTTGATAAGATCTGAAGGTGAGCTCCTGAGACAGAGAGAAAATGCAAAAAAAATTTCTTTTTCTCTTTGAGGTGAGGGACAGGGAAGAAAAAGTTCAGAGCGTACCAGTTGTTGCGAGCGATGTCGTAGATCCAGAAGGAGTTGCGGACGTTCTCCTCTCGCTTGTCTTTGTCTTTGCTAAGGCCTGACAGGACGTGAATCTCGTTCAGCTCTGGGTCAATGGTGGCACGCTGGGTGAAACCAGTCATTGGTACTGAAACACAAATGTTATAGTTCATTCAGCAGTGCATTCACCTGTTACAACCAAAAGGGCATTCATGAGCATTTTACACAAAATGACTCCAGGGAGATCAAATATATACACACACACACGTACATACATACATAAATATATTTACACACACACACACACACACACACACACACATATACATACACACACTGTATATATACACAGGACTGTGCAAACGTCTTTATTATCTGTAGTACAAATTTTGTTATGCAATTTTATTATGTCTGCATTATTATGTACAAGGCCGATATATTACATGACAGACCAGTTTTCAGACTCCTGGGTTTTGCATGAAAATAGAAAGGAGGGAGAGTGACGAAATAACCAAAAGAACTCGTATTCTCCTGCATGCTCAGTAAAACCTAACAGCTGTTTTACTTTCATGTAATATGTCACTTTCTTTACAGGCATGCAAATATTCTTCTGTAATGTTCTGTTATTTATTAATTGTAGTGTATCTTTGTAGGGACTGGTCTTACATAATAATGCAGACATAATGAACTTGTATAATAAAATTTGTACTACAGATAATATGGCGCCTAAGACTTTTGCACAGTACTGTACATGCACACCACCTTTATTTGAATATACATTTCCTTATTACACTTGGCAGCATTGCAACTGAGGGGACAGGAGGAGTTTAAGTCATCATGACAGGGAAGTACATCTTTGTAACAGCAAGGCTGGGAAAAACCTCTTTAAACATCAGGGACTGCACTCTCAAAGAATATTATCTTACCACTAAGAGTTCATGAAAAATTATACTTTATAAACAAAGACCTAGTGTGCAAATAAAAATATACATAGATCATACTGTTGCTGATTTCATGATTGAAAATCAGCTACATGCATATATGGAATACTGTGTATATACACACACAGAAAGCTGATGTGTGTATTAATGCAAGAAAATTTTGAGCTAGTGATTTTAAGGAATATTCAGAATGTGCCAGGGAATGTGTGTAAAACTTGCTACTAAAAGAACAACAACAACAAAAAAAGAAGGTTCTGTAGGAAGGGATGCATTGTGTGTGAATGTGAGAGCATTAATTATATTAATAAAACCCATTTTAACCTGTTTGGTCATCGTAAAAGTAAAATTAAACATCTATTTAATTTAAATATGAAGATAAATCTCATGGCCTGCTTAAAGAACTGTTCCATGTCCTAAATGAATTAAAAGTTTGCACTTCCTGAACAAAATAACTAACCAGTTTGCTACAGCCATCATACAGTACTGCATTTTAAGTTGCATTGCAAAACAGTTTATTAAGATTCACAGATTTAGACTTCCACATCATCAAACTGCTGCAACTGCAAGTGCATGTTTTTCCTCACAGGTGTAAGGAAAGACTGAAATCGAATGGGAAATGCCTAAACGCAAGGAATCCCCTCATAATGATTGGGGGAAGCTATATGGCAGTTTGTTCCTCATCAGGTTTAGGGAAGTCCAGTGTCGGTTGGCTAGAAAGAAAGACATTTCTGTAATGGGTAGTTTGGGGGCAGCAGCACGTTTGTGTGTAAAGCTACTGACCCTAAAAAACAACTCGTTTGGAACAGGACTGAAGAATTATGGCCAAGCCAAGTGATTGTTATTTCAGCTGGAATGTTAACACACATTTTAAGAACTCTAAATGACATGTTAACTTGTTTAAAACTTCATCTCTATCACCTTAATATGTGCACACTCGAATCATTCACAGGTTCTTGTATGGCAGACGTTCCTCCAACAGAATTATGAAGATGTTTATTGGCATGTTCAGGCTTCAGTGTAAGAACTTGAACAGACTGAGAAGAAGCTGCAACTACGTTTTCCATCATAGGACTGAAAGCTTTGCAGTTTTTTGTAAACTGAACTGCAAAAAACTGCAATGGATCAAAGTAGATTAGTACGGCTCTCCCACGTGCAAGTGAACCGCAAATTAACTAAAAAGTTTAATGATAATAGCGCCAATTATAGTTGCTGTATGGCGTTTTATATCTACGAGTACAATTGTAGCTGTATGGCGTTCTATTTGGGCCCATTCCTGAGTACTAAACGAAGTGCACAAATTATATTCTCAGGTTTTCTTAAATTCTACAACTTAACAACGGAAAGCAGAAGTACATTCGCTTCTCTCATCTCTTATTAAGAACTGCTGTCATGCCTGAATAAATAATGAACACTTCCTGTTGCCTATTGCTGTGATGTAAATGGAATAACCCTTTTTTTTTTTTTTTTTTGGGGGAAACTTTTTTGGGGTGGTAATGGTAAGCCACATTACAGCACAGTCATGTTTTATTCTTTACATGTGGTATCAAAAAATACAAGCAAAAGAAGGAAGTCCAGGACATTGTGAACATCCCCGTTGTGAATATATTAAATCCACATAAAATTCTAACCATATGAGTTTTCAGAAAAATGTCGCAGGGGGAAAAAAATTAATAAATAAAACAAGGTCCAAGACCGAAAGCCTGATTAATTAGTTTATCTACAAAGCCAGCTTATCTGATCCACTAAAGCTTGAATGTCAGATTTACCAAAAGAAGTTTACAACCTGCAGAGACCTGTCACACATCACATGCTTAAATACATGCGTCAGTGTAGTGCTTTTACAGGAAATGCCCAACACACACACACACACACACACACACACACACACACACACACACACACACAGAGAGAGAGCCTGAAACAGCAAATGAAACCATGCAGTGACCTAAAATCTGTCTCTCTCTCTCTCTCTCTCTGTACACAGGATCGGATCATGGACCGGGCAAGATCCCGGTTCTGAACAACAAGAGACCTGGCGCAGAAATGGAAATACTTTTCATTACTCAGAGAGGAAGCAAGATAAACATTTGAGACTGATTATGAGCACAGTGTTTGGACACGCTGCTTCCTTGCTGGCAAAAAACATTCCGTTCTTTCTGTCTGTGTTCTTGCTCCCTGCCACCCCTCTCTCTTTCTGTTTCACTTTTTTCCATAAACACACACACCAACAGAATCAGAGGGAGAAAAAAAGAAAAGAAAAAAATGCAGGGACCTTGTCATACATATTGCGTCAAGCTGGCTATTGATGTTTAAAACTGTTTACGATGACAGGAAATGTGTCACTACCTGTGTCTCTTTCTGTCTTTATCGATTCTACAAAGATGACAACACAACACCTCTACATGCTTTCTACTGATGACATAAGACTTAATGAATATGCAATGTTTTTTTTTTTTGTTTTAAACAAACAAAATAAAAAAAATTACTTAAAAAGCTGGTCACTGCATTTTAGTGTTTCAGGGAAGGGAGGGGAGAAAAAAACTTGTTTTGTTTGGAAATGCTTGGGCTCGTTATTTTGTTTGTGACACCACATGCATAAAAATGTGTGTGTGGTGTCATTGTTGAGCAATGAAATTACCATCAGGTTTGTAAACTACCACAAACAGCGTGGGTGTACAGAGACTTCTAAGAACTCGGTGACTTCTCTAGAATGACAAACTGTTTCTTAGAATTTGACGGAAGACACTGTTCAAGCCCTGTAGTGAAATAAGTGAAAGGACAGCCAATAACTAGAAGGAGGATTGTGCTTCTCAACATGGACATTTTATTAGGCTATGTGGCTCTACATCATGAAAACTAACAGGACCTAAATGGCAGATTTTAAAACTATAGTTAAACCTTGGATTGAGACCATAATTCGTTCCGGCAGCATGCTTGTAATGTAAAGCACTCGTATATAAGAGCGAATTTTCCCCGAAGGAAATAATGGAAATCCGGAGGATTCGTTCCACAACCCAAAAATATTCATATAAAAGAATTAATAAAAATACAAAACTAATTAACCTGCCCTTTACCTTTGAAAAGAGTTGTGGATTTTGTGAGGAAGTTGAAAGAGAGGAGAGGAGGAGGGACACACACACACACATGCAATCACTGCAGTCTGTTGGCTCACTGAAAAAAAAATCTTTTTGTGAGACTTTAACAAGGAACCTCTCAAGTGGTACTTGCGTTTGCCTCCTTTTGAACATATGAGGAAATGTGACGCTGCTTTGTGGTTAAACAGGTTCATCCTTCACGGAGGACGTTGTTGCTGTACAGTTACTAAAGAACAGTAACTACACTTGGACTTAAAATTGGACATGGTCACAGTGTTATAATAAACAATACACGCACGGATGTTGACTATACGAGTGACGTACACGCACTCAGACTGAGCATGGGAGACGATTACCCACAATCCCACAGCGCGAGTTAGAAGAACCACTGGCGTAGATGTGATCACGTGGCGCTCGAAAGATAAAGCGCATGCGTACTACTCGTATTGCAAGACCATGCTCGTTTATCAAGTAAAAGATTTGAAAATATTTTAAAAATTACCCGCGATCCTAGGTTCTACTGAATAAGGCTTTCTATATGGTCCTCTGTATGAAGACACTTTCTTAACATTTATTGAAGGAGTCTCCAGTGTCAGTGCTTTGTCACAGTGGAAAGTTTTCAGGATACAGCACTGTAATGTTTCTCGGGATTATTCCCAAGCTGCAAATTTTGTGTCTTAATATGGGAGAGAACGTTAAGGAACGGCTATTTATACCTGCTATAATGTACGAAAAATACCAGAAGCTAATTTGGTTCATGGACTCTTGACACTTGATGGTATAAAAGGAATAAACATTTTGGGAGATCCTGTAACAGGAACTAAAATAACTTTGGGGTGAGAACAGATCACATCATCCTGTCACTCTTTATTTTGCTACAAGAGCATTCGGCAGCATGTTTTTTTCCTTTTGTGAGGATTCCTTTTCACAACAATGGAAACTAATCAGACCTTTGTTTTGTCTGTTTTGTTCTTTTAAATAAAAAGATCCTATTTATGAAATATGAAACAGTTCTGGCTATGCTCGTGAGGTATTTGGTTTTAAAACATCTGACGGTGCAGGTATTATAGTTAGAGAAACCCATTCAATAATACTGCCGCTGTCTTATAACATTTGGGCTGGCTGATGTGGGCTGCCGAGTCACTCCTCATACCTCACAGTCTGACAGTTAACTGACGTCTGATCAGAGGAGAGACTGCGTACATACAGTTCACTAAGCGTTGAGCTTAAATTCTTCCCATAGCTCCGAGTTACAGTTTGCAGCAGTGACATCATGATCGCATGACTTTTCCACGAATGAGGTCATACTCATTCCCGAGAGTCCTTTGTTCCCTTTTATGGATGGATTTCTGATAGCGCAGACCTCCAAAAGTCACCCTTTACATCGCTTAAGATATTATTTTAAGGAATGAAGTCACGCTTGCGCTTTGATGAGAGTACATTTAACAGAAGCAGGAAGTTTATGTCACACAGAAACAAAGACCTCTAAACTGTGTACACTATGTTCACATGGTAGTGAAGCGATTTATTCTCACCCATGCCGGAGTCTTTCTTGGTGCCGTCTGAGATGATCTCCACGTGGTCAGCGTCTACATCGTAACTAAAGAAATCGTTCAGGTACGTCTTGGACCGCTGGCCTCCAAAGACATACAAGCAGCGATTCCTCTGGAAGAAATTAAAAAAAAAAAGGCAGAGTCGTTATTAAGAGCATTAGCTATTAAGTTAACCAAAAATCGAACAGGAACTCTGAAATTATAATAACTATCTTTGAGGAAAAAGGATAAACAATACAAAGACACATTACTATACCCAGGCACCTACAAAACTCATGTTGCATAAAGACAATTGTGGCTGCACAATATCAGCTGATATGATGAAAAATATTGTGTTTAAATGTGAAAATACCTTTATGTAGTGCAATTCTAAATAAAAACTAAATCAATAAATGTGACCATAGAGTAAATCGAGTAACTGTTAAAACATACAAATGATAAAGAAAGGAAGAAAGTTTTGCTTTACATAGTTGGTTAACTTTCTCCTCAGCAATATTGCACTCAAATCATCTTTGCTTAATTAAGGATATTAAACATTTAAATCATGGTTTGGTAGGAATAAAATACAACAGAGAGTGCTGTCACAAGAAAATAATCCAGTGGTAGGGGGGTGTAACAAGAGCCAACTCCAACATTATGTACTGAACTGTTTTATTCCTACTACACCACATCCACGCTTACGTTACGAGACGGACATAACACAACTCATCGTGCAGTCCTGACAATAAGAATGATGAAGGCTGAGGAAACCTCATTCTGCCAGTCATTCACTTTGTGTAATAAGAGAGGAACTGACCGTGTGAAAGAGCATGCAGTGGCCGATGCGAGACTGCACGTCCTCGGGGCCGGCGTTGCACGAGTCGTCCCTCAGGAGGCTCCAGGTACCTGCTTGGCACTGATATGCATACAGGCCACTAAACTGCGGTTCTGACGTGCGGCCGTCGTCAACGCTGCCGTTACACGTCAGGATGCGACCTCCAAAGGTGTAGATCATGTGCTTCTCTGAGTCCATGCACATCTACAGGAAAGATAAATGTTCGAAATTACAGTTATTACCTTGGAGTGCGAGCATAATTTGTTCTGGAAGCGTGCCTATAATCCAAAGCACTCGTATATCAAAGTGAAATTTCCCTTAAGAAATAATGGAAACAACTAGAATGATTTGTTCCACAGCCCAAAAATTTAATTTGTGTTTGTTTTAATACAGAACATAAAGTAAAAATAAAACAAATTAACCTGCACTTTACCTTAGAAAAGAATCATAGCTGGTGTTAGACGAAAGAAGAAGGGGGGGGGGGGCTACCTTTTTGCGTGCCTTTCTCTCTCTCTCACACACACACACACACACACACACACACACACACACACACACACACACACACACACACACACACACACACACACACACATACTAATGGAATCACTGCTCTCTGACTGTGTCTCTATCTGCAAACTGGAATCTTTAACAAGGAACCTTGTCGTTAATAGGGTTGGGTATTGTTTGGGGTTTTTTCGATACCAGTGCCAAATCGATACTTTGCAAAAGCCACAAAATGAAGGTGGATGACTCAAGAATACATTTTTATTGAACAAAAAATTAAATGCTTAAAATTGAACAATATATTAAATGTTTAAGTACTAGCTGGAAAGCCATAATTATAAACAGAATCCATGTTAGTATTTTACAAATCGTTTGACCATTTGTTAGCATGAATGCAAAATTTGCATTTTGCAGTTAACATTACATTAGCCTACTACTAACCTGCGGAAAGGCTGCTGTCGTCATCATAATCGCTGGACTCCTTTTTGCTACGGTTGGTATGACTGGGGCTGGGCTCATCCACACAGATAGTGCCAGCTGTTGTCCGCAAGCTGTCAGACACGGTGCATCCCTCTGCTTTTAAGTTTATTCCGTGTGCCCACAAATGTTTCATTAGATTTTACGTGTTTCCCCCTTTACACGCAACTGCCGCAAAACATTTGCTGCACGTCGCGGTGTCGGAATCCTTTCTTGTAAAATATAACTGCACTTTTGACCGTTTAGTTTTAGGCATTTTAACAAACGCTGTTTAATTTAGCAAGTTAAGATAGCGGTAGATCACCTGCTGCTGTCAGAGCAAGTGTAGTGCAAGATGCGTTTACGCACATCTCAGATGGTCTCATTTCCCGATGATTTGTGCTTTTAATTTTTTTGTCTAATCTAATAAACTTTTAATCTACAAAAGTAAAATGGACAGTAGAATTACTGCAACAATGTTTTGGATTTGTATTATCAAAGCTTCCCAAAGTCCTCAAGAGTTTTCTAATTAAGGAAATCATTTATTTTTCCGATCATTTCTGACCCCCCCCATGAATGCAGTATTTAAATTTTACTGATGAATCTAATGCTCATCACAACTGTGTCATCATGGCCCAAGAGAACAAATATATTAATCAACAGTTCAGGCATTTAAGTGGCACCGAAATAAGGCACCAAAAATTCGCGTTCTGTTTCGGTCCAGTACATACCGGTTATATAGTATTGGCACCGGTTTTCGGTACCCAACCCTAGTCATTAAACAGATTGATCTCCTGCACTGCTACTGCCTTTTTAACTTTTTTTTCTTCACAGGGGCCGTTGTTGCGGTACATTTACTAAAAAACAATCACTATACTTGGACACAAAATGTAAAAATGCTTTACGCGCGCGCACACACACAGGGTCGAAACTTTATAGCAAACAGTACACGCGTAAAGATGTGGACTATACGAGTGACACACGTGCACTGAGACTGAGCATGGGAGATGATTACCCACAATCCCGCAGAGAGAGAGAGAATGAAAGAAGAACGATTGGCTCAGTTGTGATCATGTGACGCTCTGCAGACAAGGCATCTACGTACTACAGTACTCGTATTTCAAGACCTCGCTCATTTATCAAGTTAAAAATTTATTTTAAAATGTTGCTCGTCTTGCAAAACACTCACAGACCAATCCAAGTTTCACTAATTTTATTTATCTACACATGGTGTTGGGTTATATAATAGGCTATGGTCAAGTCTGGACCTCTTGGTCATTACCTGGTGGTCGAACACAAGTTTAGGGCCTCCGTCTGCAGAGGTGTCCTCACTGAGCAATGTCCACTTGTTAGCATCAATGTCGTACCGGTAGAAGTCACTCTTCAGGGACTTGCTGTTTCGGACAGACGAATCCAGATAGCGACCCAGCGTGTAAATCTGCCTCCTCTGAGAGTCAATGCACATCTTATGGCAGGACCGTGCACTGGGACCATTCTGACACACACACATATACACAAAACTTTACTGCTTACTCTTACATTTCACTATCTGCATGAAAAGCTCAAACATATCTGCATTACTAAATGATGTTTACCAAATACAGATCGTATTTTTTTTCTGCAAATTTGGTCAGAATTGCTGAAACAGTCTTGCTTTAAAATATTTAAATGGGTCTGAATTCGTCTAATGTGAATCTACTTACTGAGTCAATGTGTGACTGCTTTATCTTGCACTCAAGCTTGGGGACAAATAAGTGCCAAAGCAGCACTTCAAGGCTGTTTAATATTTCAACTGTGACTGTGCTCACAATAAATCTACTCAAGTTCATATTTCATCATTAACTCAGATTTCTGTGTGTTTAAGAACCCTGTCTTACACATCATTCACAGAGATTAAAAACCATGACACCAGATCATTGTTGAATTCTTAAATCTGGCAGTACAGATGGTGATGTTGACAGTTATGTTCCAGGTCATCCTAAAAGATGTTTGGTGGCACTGAAGGTCAGGGATCTGTGGAGGACACTCAAGCTCTAACTTTCCATAAACACCATGGCGTCATCATGGACGGCGCTTTGTAAACTGAAGACCAAGTTTGGGACTACTAGCTCAAGTAGGCAAATCTTCACTACACTCTAAAGTTTGGGATCACTTAAACATTTTATTGTTTTCCAAGGAATAGAAAATATAGCAAAAGAAGAAGACATGCTGACATTGTCAGAATTATAAATAATAATTTTGATGGAAATGATTAACGTGTTCTTCAAACTTTGCCTTCATTACAAAAAAGTAATGTATATTTTGCCAACCTGGCAGACCACAGGCATTCTAGCTGTCAATTTTTCAAGATAATCTGATGAGATTTCACCTCATGCTTCCTGGAGCATCTCCCACAAGTTGGATCGGCTTGATGGAGTCTTTCTCCGTAAAATACGGTCAATCTGCTCCCACAACCATTCAATAGGGATCAGATCCGGGGACCGTGCTGGCCACTTCATTACAGTCAGAATTCCTTTAATTGATTGTGAAATGCATGAAAATGTGTTTTTAAATTTGCTAGTGATTCCAAACTTTTGACAGGTTGTTTATTAATGCTAGTCGTGTTTTTTCCAACTTTGTGTAAACAGTTTAAGGAAGACCAACGAATGAAGTGATGGCCAGGTGTCCACAAACATTTGGTGAAACAACGTTTACATGTGGGTCGATGTAAAAAGCCAAAATGTGTCAAAAGACATCAGAATATGGACAGTACACTCTACATGACACTTGCGGAAATCGGCCTACTAACATCAAAGTCGCAAAACAATCATAAAAAAGGATACTAGCTAACAATGCTAATTGGTTTCTAGCGGAATGGTTTTAAGCACCATTATGATGGCAAATATCCAGTTTCGCTTTTCCCTGCTGCATAACAATCTCTGTTTGGGGGGGGGCTCAAAATCTGATTCTCGCTAGATCAGCAGAGAAACTGTTCAGTGGTTGTTGCTGAGTCATCACATCTTCCTGTTTGTCCTAACCTCTTTCTCTGTGTCTCTGGAGATACAGGCCCACTGATTCTCCTGCACACTGTACGCCCAGAAATCTGCCAAGTCCTGCGTGCCGTCCCAACCGCCAAACAGATACACCGTCTCTAAAAGAGAGTGAGAGAGAGACAGAGACAGAAAGTGAGTGAGAGAGAGAGAGAGAGAGTTTGGCAGAACAGTCACAGCCTCCGGTCACTCTGCGTGAGAAGTTGTTTGCAACCAGATGTCTTGATGCTTGACCTCCCAAGCAAACAGTGCTGCTTTATTCTTGTTGATATTAAAATCACGAAAAACAACAGGACTGTTACGGCATAGTTTTAAAAAAAGGTGTTTGTTACACAACATCAACACACGCACACACGATAATACAGTCAGTTAGAACACTTCTGTACCAGATCCTAACTTTAACAAGCCGTTAAGGTGAGATAAGTCGTTTTAAAGCGGCAGTGAAGTAACAGCAGTGGAGCGCAGGACAGGTCTCCATGGCAGCATTGCTATGGTGATAAGGACGAAGGTGTTGACGCAAACTGAGCTCAGATGTGGCGATGTAAATCAAAGCCGCTCTGGCCACGGGGGCTACATCGGGTTGCTGGAATTGATTTCTTGCTCTCAGAGGATACATCAGGAGCTAAGCTCAGTCTTTGCACCCTGTCTCACTTAGTAATTAAAAAGCACACACACCGGCCTCTCATCTAAAGCTATTTCTTACAAAACCCAGGGATTTATGTTTAGACATAACATCTTACCCGTCTGCACATCGATTACCATCTGATGACCACCTCTCATCCCGGGCCTACTGTCATCCCCGTCACCTATGAAAAGAATTAACAGAAAAGAAAGGGTAAAATGTACGTTTATATTAATATTGTTAGAAGGGGGAAAAAAAAACAAGCCAGCAGCAGAGACATACCAGAGAGAAGAGCACACCGAACAGGAGGTATGAAAACAAGCCTTTAATCTTTCAGCCATGTGAGACTCTTAATAAGCTGCCGTGTGTTCTCACAGACTCGCACTGTTAGTATTAAGGCTGCTCAGTGAACCAGAGGTACTACCTTTGGTGCATTTGGGGATGATCTGGCTCCAGCGTGGCTTGTACTCCTGTTGGCTGATGTACTGATTAAACAAGCCATCTACAAAATGAGCACAGGAAACAAGAGACAAGGGAGTTAAACGAGGGAGAGAGAGAGGACTGTTAGGACTGTATATCAAAGCTATAAATACTTTAAAACCTGGGGACAGCTATTGCGGTTAAACTTGGACCAAAGAAAGGAAAGCCCATACATTGGTCCATTTCTGTCGCATTGTTTTTAGTTTTTTTTTGCCTTAAGACTTTTTTAATGGATTAGGATAAAATGTTAAAATGCAGGGGGTCAGGGTTTATCCCAACACGGTCGATAAGCCGAAAAGACAAGGATAGAAACATATCACTGAAGATAATCATAACGCATTAAAATAATCAAAGAATGTCATCTATTTAATGTGCAAGTAACGGTACATAATAAGCCAATTTAAATGGGAAATATAATCCGTAGATTTCAGGTTGTTTTGTTATCAGGTTTGGCTAGCGCACTCTGCCGTTGTGAATACTAGCTCATTGTATATTGTGTAATAATGTCACATTGTTGTTTATTTGCACATCATGTAGCCGTGTACTACATTCTATTTCTGTTCTATTGTGCGTCACAGCACAGTCCTGAAGGAAAAGCATTTCCAACGTCTTGAATTTACATAGAGGAATAACAATAAATCAAAAATTAATCGGGTAAAAAGAAATTCAATTAAGTAAAAATGTAATTGGATATCAAAAGCTGCATATACACACACATGAGCTAAGACATGGAAAGGGGCAAACTCATATTTAACCCATACATTTAGTGCAACGTTTACATGATGCCTTTTTAATAGTTCAAACAGTGCAATCATATAAATTATGTTTTTTACATTTGAATAAAATGAAAAATAAAAGACTTTCAAATCACATTAGCTGATATTTTATGGACAATATAACATGAAAGTAAAAAAAATCTTTATGTTCTATTGTGAATAAAATATTGGCTCATGTGATTTGAAAAAGTCTTTTAGTTTTCATTTTATTAAAATTTAAACCACCTCCCAGCTTTTCCGGAATTGTACATCCAAATTCACTCACACAGCACTCGAAGGTTCACTTAATTTAAGAGTGTTAAGTGTGCTACCTCTCACAGCTTTATCGATGAGCTCCTCACAAGCATCAAAGTCTCCACGGAGGACCAGGCGCTCGTGGAGGTGTGTGAGCATGGGGTGCTCCAGAGCGATGCGTGTCTTCTTCTGCAGGGACTCGAAGGCCTCGGTGTAGTTGTGCTGCCGGAAATGCTTTAGACACAGACGGATGGCCTCCTGCTCACGGTACTGCACAGGAGACAGAAAGAGAAAGAAAAAAAAAACATCAGGACAGTGTTTATACGTCCTGACAGGGTCGTCAGAGGGACGGAAAAAAAATCATGAAATCTGTTTGTGTAAAAACAGTGTCTTATTTTGTACAACCATTAATCTTTTGATAAATGCATTCGACTAGAAACTCTATACACAGTTAACATTCTTTTTTTTTTTTGTTTGTTTTAAATAAGTACTGTATTACTGGTAAAAAACAAAAACAATTATTAGTCTACAGAAACAAAGCCTCAAAGTGTTAAAACAAATGATCGCACAATGATGAGGCATTTCACGCTCTGTGAAATAAACGCTCTAATGGTGCTTTCACACTGTTAATTCAGGTGGGGAAAAAAGCACTAACAAGAGCTGAAAAAAAAAAGAAACAACACAGATATTCATGCTGTAGAAATTATACCAATACCATAACAACACTGAAATATCTCAAACATACAAACATACATTCTTAAGATAAACAAGACCGCTTGTGTCGCTTGTCCCCTCGAGCTGCAACCTGATTGATCAGGGGATAAAAAAGCTCTTAACTTTAAAAAGTTTAACTTTTCAAAGTGCTCGGCTGTAATAAACACTGGCAGCAGCTGCTTATTAAAAGTGACCGCATGTAGTCCGGCAACTTTGTACATCACATAATCGTGTGTCAGCGATGCAGAGATCTTGGAAAATGCCTTTTTCTAAAGAAACACGTTGTTGTATAATAATTGTAATTTGTGTTACTCCATCTGTTTTTTTGTTTTAAGTCATATATTATATGACAGACTGGGCAAAAAAAGGGGGGGGGGGATTATGTATCCAAGTGTAAACAATATCAGATTACAGAAAAAGGGTGGTTGTTTTTATAATCACTAAACTGTTTTATTTAAAAAGGTGGAAATTATAAAGAAAAATAAGTGTAAAATAACCATGCAACCAATATCACGATTGTTGCTACATCAAAGTAAAAGAAATGTTGTACAATTGAATTACATTTGTTAAAAATTATTATGCAGCCCATTAGCAGATTACTGAATCATCGACAATACAATTTATTGTAAAAGATTTGCTCATGTGGTAAAGCGGAAAGCGACGGGAAGCAAATTATTATGGGAGATTTTCTCTCAAGGCTTTCACCTCTAGATGAAAAGCACACACATAAATTGTATGTAAAGATTTCCATCAGCACAACGAATGTAATTAAGATTACAAACTGTAAAAATGTCGCAATGGCTCTCGTTCATTAAACTTTTAAAGAAACAAGCTCGGAATGAACGGCAGGAAATGACACACAATCTCTTCTGATTAACGACGCAACATGGTGACTGTGAAATGAACTGCGACTGAGGAACTGGCTTCAGTCATGTGGAAAAGAAATCCACATATCAATCCCACCTATTTACATTTCATATGCATGACATGCCTCGTTTAAGGTGGGGAAAAAAAGACCCCGGGTTTATGCAGATGATGTGATAGTGAGGTGACAAAAAGGAAATCATTCATCACTACGCTACTGTACAAACATGGCAGGAAACTACGAGCAAAGAAGAGTGTAGCTCAATCTGCTCAAAAAAAAAAGACAGAAAGTGAAAGAAAGCAGAAAAGAGGCAAACAGGAATAAAGATAACTATGAAAGAAAAAGAGCAAAAAGATAAAGAAAAGCAAATAACAGCGTGAAAGAATATGAAAAAAAAAAAACAACTTGTATGCGATCCCGGCTACTCCAAATAATAAGTATTTTAATCATTTTATAAATGCACTTATTATGTTTTGTAAACATACGTTTGTTCACAGGGAAACAAAAAACAAACAGAAAATTAAAATGATGAACACTGGCAACATCTGTCCTAATAAACTGGCTTATATAAACATTCATACAGCGAGAGTTACTGAGAATATGGCTTGCATGTCAAGGCAGTGACTTCACTCATATGAATTAGTGTTACGAGATAGAAAGGACAAGCGTCTGGAGTTCTGCCATGTAGAGAGCATAGCGCCAGATCAGCTACCTGGAGGCCGTCCCGCTCAAGTCAACATCGCAGAGGTTATTTAAGTTAGACGTAACAAAATCACTCACCTTACTGTACCAGTTAAGGCAGGGCTGGACTACATCTGGGTCTTCTATCCCATGCAGCTCAATGTACCAGATACTGAAGTTGAAACTGGGGCCCCATGACATCAGAGGCACTGGACACACAGCAACAAAAGGAATGAGCAGCTGCCATTTTAGATTTATATTTATGCATTCTAGTACATGATCCCTATTATAGTGACTCCACATTCATAGGGTGAGGTTTTCTTAACAGTTTTGTAGGAGGAGCCTCCGGTGTCTGTGTTTCTGTAACATTCAGAGGTAAACCTGCGATTTCTGACACCACAAAGACTTCAGGATGAAGCAGGTCACAGCATCCAGTCTCTCCAACACAACAAGCTGCTCATTTATATTACTCATTTAAAGACAGGAACAAATAGACATATAATAAGGGGAAGACAAGATAAGAGGATTCGAACTTGCTGAACAGACATTAAACATGACTACGACACGATTCTCTATATTTAACAGATGCTGATATCGGCAAACGGCTGTTTGAGAGGCTTATGGGCGTTTTTTTTTTTTTTCACATTAGGGGCCGTGGAAAGTTCCTGAGAACACTTGACGCCAAAGTCCGATTCACTTTGATTAGTGGCAACGCAATCGGGAAGCGTTCCCGTGTCTGCTGGTCTGGTTGCTCTCGATAACAAAACAGCGTACTTGGGTGTGGATTGAGTCAAAAATGGAAGCAATTGTAACCTGAAAACGGAAATAGATTGCTGTTTAAACGCAGCATCAAGAGTGTTGGCTGGTCTCCTCCGAAATCCGTGTGGCACACGCCGATCTCATCCTCTGACCTATAAATCCATAGCTGATGAAGCAGGAACGCATGCGAGAGCGTCACTCTTGACATTTTTCCCAAAAATATTAATATCAGGCACAAGTTAACTTCTTTGTTCGCTTCTTCTCTTGTGTTTAATGGTGGGCCACGAACCAAAAATGGCACAAATAAACAAACAAAAAAAACGTGAACGCTGGCCAGCGGATGGGGAGTGTCCATGCCTAATGTGAAAACACCCTAAAACACTTTGGAAAATGCTGCACCCTGTTATTAATGATTTGCCTATAAAACAGATGTGTACACCTCGGTTTTATTTTATTTTGTTATACAGGTGAAGAAAAAAAAACATTATTCTAGGTTATCCCTAGACCTTTAGCCTAATAGAGTCATATAGACAGAAAAATATTAGATAGATACAGACATGTAAACATAAACAAACAAATGATTATCAAAAGTATTACATCATGCTATTACCCATTGCATGATACACCTATTTTAAACAGACAAGAGACTTGTATGTCACAACATTACTTTAAATCTATCAGTTAACATTTATGCACTTGGCAGACGCTCTTATGCAGGCCGACGTATGAAAGTGCTTTAAAGTTTCTGTCATCGGATGGAACTTTACACTGGGTTACTAATTAAGTACCGTCAGTCAAAACACTATTGGGGAGTTTTTTGTTTGTTTGTTTGTTTCTAAGCCAAATATTGAAGAAACATAAGTCTTTTGGCAGTGTTTAAAGACTGACAGAGACTCAGCTGTATGGACATCTAGAGGAAGTTCAATCCACCACCTACTGTAGGTGCCAGAACAGAAAACACTCTAACCGCATGTCTTACTCGATCTCTCCAAGCACCGCTGTGTGATGCGAGGTGTGATTAAAGCTGAGAGGCAAGTGGGTGCTGTTTTATTTTTATTTTTTTAAGCTTTGTAGGCAAGCATCAGGGTTTTGAATTTGATGCGAGAAGATACAGGAAGCCAGTGCAGGGAGCGTCGAAGTGGGAGAACTTGGGAAGGTTGAGGACGAGACATGCGGCTGCATTCTGGATCATCTGTAGAGGACGAAGTTTGCCCCAAGATTGCGTGTGACGACTGAAGGTGTGATCCGATTGTAGTGCAGGGATATCAAGTTCAACAAATATCAGTTCAGCAAAGTTCAGTTTCAAAAAGGATCACACGATTAGTTATCATGTCATCCTATAACACTGCTGACAAAATAACAGTTTCAAGACAAAAATCCTGAATTTCCAAGCAGAGGCAAAATACAGGACAGAAATCACACAAAAAGTAAATAACTGTTATCTTTAGCAGTTAAAGGTTATGTGAAATCTATTTCCGAAATGATGAGAAGCTGAAACGCAGCTTGGTGCTCTCTCAGGAGTCTCATTTTTTCATTCTGCAAAATTACTAGTTGTGAACATTACCCGTACTGCCCGTCATGTCCAGGATGGAAATAATGTTCGCAGATGTCATTTCGGTCAGTCCTGGGTAACATCCCTCTTTTGCAGTTTAGATGAAAATCCATTAGCCGAGATGTCCTTTAATGCAATTTACAATGCAACATTAAAATCCTTTTATACTAGGAAAAAAATAATAAAAACGGTTCTACTTTCCGCTACTACTTTAAAGACTTGCCGCTCAGCTTGATTTTCCACCCCCTCGATCATCGTTCATGCACCGAATGATCCCGACTGCATCACCCTTCTGAGTTTACTCTGACGTCACTCTCTTCGTGAATCACTCACCTATTTTAATGTATCTGCAAGGGAACATCTGCTCGTCGATCTTGTGCTTCAGCGTGAATGTCTCCTTGTTGAAGTCATTCTTAAGGCCACTATAACACAAGAATTAAAGTACCCATGAAGCCATGATACAAATGAGTGATGAGGTTTATAAACACAGAGCTGATGGATTCCTCAATCTCATTGGATCAAATGTGTTTATTATTATTTATTTATTTTTTTTACACACCAGCAGCCCTGTCAGCTGTAATTCACATCACAGGTTTATACTTGTGTGCTCATTGTCATTTCTATGGTAACAATTCACACTTGGCAGATGCTGTTGATAAATGTAGTAAAAGTTTATTATGTTAAATGATTGGCCTCGTCATGAGACATTTGTTTGATGTAACCATAATCTATTAAAGGAAAAAAAAAACATGTAAATGTTGTAATTGTTGAACTGTTTTGGAATAAACCCCTTAATCTAGACTTGACTAAAAGGGGGGGGGGGGTGCTGGGGTCATTTCCTATTTCACAGCAGGTGCTCCTCTATGACTTTATTCCCATCCAGATCAGCCATGACAGTAATTTATTTTTTCCCATTTAGAATTTTTTTCTATCCGTCATGTGCTCATTTTAGTCCCGGCTACAAACATATTCTCACATCATGATTTTTTTTCTTGCTATATTTAGTCTGTGTGTGTGAATCAGTGACCCTCCCCCACATATAAACACTTTTTGTTGTGTCATGTTGTGAATTAAGAGTGTGAATATGACCATGTGACAAAATCATAAAAGCTCACAGAAAACACTTTATGCTAGAAACTTTCTGATCCTGTGGAAGTTTAATTGCTTTTCAAACTCAAGAGCTTCATCACCGATGAGACGTGTAAAAAAATTTATTAGCGGCGCTAATAAAATTTTTAACGCAACCCCACCCTCCCGCCGTCAGAATCTCAACAGGGTTAAAGAGGAATAAAACACTTCAGTGACTAAAAGTGACCCTGCTTCTCATCACTACAGTTTTGCTATAACAACACGCCCCAGAGTGTTTTATTCCTTATTTAACAGTCGCCAATCCCTCGAAACCCTTTTCTACTAAAACGAAATCTGTACTAGTTTATGTCTGGTGTTCGGCTGATTACGAGGGTGCGCTAGCAGACTCGCTAAAAACTGGCGTTGTTTTTCCAAGTGCTTGAAAGTCAGATCATAAAATCACTGTATAGAGGTCTCTACTTTCCCAGCAATGCCAACACTAGCGGCAATGCTAACAGCGAGTGGCAACAACAATGGTGAACTTCAGCATGTCTTTGCAGCATTTCTCCTGGCTTAATCATTACTAGGAAGAACCCTTTAGTTGGTCAGGATAATCTCCCCCCCCCTCACGCCCCTGAAGTAGGCGGTTCAAGCCCAGCAAAGGTTGGTGCCACCATGGAACTGTTTTTTTTTTTTTTTTTTTTCTCCAGTCTGAGGGTCAGCTGCTTTGGCTCACTGAAAACAAGCAGAAAAACTGGCTTGAAATTGGGCACTGGCTCCAAACTTCTCTGGAACTGCCTTTGGTGGGAAAAAAGAGGCAAAAGACTCACCTGGACAAGAGTTCAGTCATGTTTTCCTCGTTCATGCCTCCAAACACTTTGAACTTCTTCAGGTTGCACACGTGCGTTTTCTCATATTTTCCATAGGTGATGTTTAGTACAATAGCTGGTCTCTCCAGTTTTAAGATCAAGTACTGAAGAAAATAAATAAATAAAACACAGAACAGGGTGCATTAAATAAATTAATTAATAAAATAGGTGAGGAAGCCAGTAACAGGTAACAGACATGACACAAATCTAAACACGGGGTCTAAACCCTGGTCTTGTTCAGAGTTCAGGAGAACAACCACCCTTGATTCAGTGGCTGAATATTTGAGCAGGCAGGACTCATCATGCTGTACTTGACTATGACCTTCCACATCTACAGCTGTTGTCTCCTGGTGTAAAAACCTATGTAGTAGATGTGGATTAAAAAGTAAGAGTCATAAATCAGTTTGTGAAACCAGAGGGTCTGAATACATCACCATGCATGATGAGTAACAAACACTGGATGCATTACAAGAAGAAGGTGTAGTCATTACTCCATCTGGTTGATGCAATTCTGATGTGATAAGTTCCAAGAAATATCAACATCTCATTAAATCTCTGTAGTACTCTCTAGACGCAAACAAAACGCATGGGAAAATATTCTTTATGAAGAAAACAGTATCATTAAATGCAATTTTCTCCCTTTTACCCGGTTTTGGTGGGAGTTGGACTTTAATATGCTGCAAGTTTACTCTGGTTAAAATGCATACAAAAGAGAAACATAGGAATGCTGCAACCGGTGTTAGAGACGCAGAGAACACAAAAATACCAACATGGTCCAGGAGAAAATGGGGTTTGTCAATCGACACCCAGGTTTGAAACAATGTTGGACAAAACTGTTAACATGAACAGATAGAGGACCGGCTGTCGGTGGATTAAACAGAGAAACAATGCTGTATGTAGTGGCATGTAAATTTTGACCCCTGGTCAAAATTTCTGATCAGTTAAGCAAGATGTAGATGAAATGATCGTTAAGTTACATTACATTTTCCCTTTATATTTCAAACTAAATAATTTCATTTACTTTAATCTTTTAAATTTTTAAAATAACAAAAAAAGAAAAATGGCCGCAGCAAAGGTTTGGGCACGCGGCATAGTTAGTACCTAGTAGCAGCTCCTTTGGCAAGTATCACTCCTTGTAAGTGAGTTTGTATCCATTCTTCCTTATAACAGTCTTTCAGTTTTATGAGATTCCTGGGCAGTCTTGCACACTGCTCTTTTGAGATCTATCGACAGATTTTTATTGATTTTTATTGATATTTGGGTCACGAGATTGTGAGGGCAGTGGCAAAACCTTTAGCTTGCGCCCCTTGATGTATAGGGATTTTGAGGTGTGTTTAAGATCATTGTCCATTTGTAGAATCCGTTCTCTCCAACTTTTTTTTTTTACAGATGGTGTTATGTTGCTTCCAGAATTTGTTGGAATTTAATTGAATCCATTCTTCCCTCTAACTGTAAATTGTTCCCTGTTTCATTGGCTGCAAAACTACCCAACGCATGATCAATCCACCCCCATGCTTAACAGTTGGACTGGTGTTATTTTCATGATGTTCTGGACCCTTTGTTCTTTGCGGCCAAAGAGTTCCATTTTAACCTCATCGGTCACAATTGGCTTGTGTAAATGTTCTTTTTGAAAAAATCAGACGCTGAAACTTGTGGTGTGGACAGAGAAGAGTTTTGCTTCTGATGACTCTTATATGAAGGCCATATTTGTGCAGATGTCAATGAATAGTTAAAGAGTGTACCACAACTCCAGTGTCCGCCAGTGCTTTTCTAGAAATCCTACAAGCAGTTCTCCTTGATATTTTCTTGGTCTTCCAGACCTCCTTATCTTGACCTCCACTGTTCCTGTTACCTGCCATTTCTTAATTGCATTCCAAATTGAGGAAATCGGTACCTGAAAACACTTTTCTATCTTCTTTCAGCCTTCTCCTGTCGATGATTTTCGTTTTCAGAGTGCTAGGCTACTGCTTAGAGGAACCCATAATTACTGATTGTTGGGACAAGGTTAGAGGAGTGTGGGTATTTAAAAAGCTTTTAAATTTCATCACCTGGACTTTCCTAACGATGACCATGAACAAACCATGACCCTAACAGGCTAAGTAAGGTGTGATAACATGGTCAAAGATATCCGAGAGCTCAAGTTTCCAGGAGGTTCCCATTCTTTTGCAGTGTGTTGCTTTCCCTTGTTTCATTCTTGGAGAAAACAAAAACAATACACTGATATTGCTTAAAACATTGCAAAAGACTGTTTTATGATAAACTTTATGGCTTTTCAAGATCATTTCATCTTCCATTTGCTTAACTGTTCACATTAACAGAAATTTTGACCAGGAGTGCCCAAAAAAAAAAAAAAAAAAAAAAACCATATATACACTGTATATAAACATTTTAGGCATGCTGTGCCCAGAGACAGCTGGGCAATAAGTCTGCAATAAGTGACGCTGCTTTAATAAGATGCTCCAGTGAGCAGACACCTTGTTTGGCAGATCTATTTGCAGTCAATTCCGTGGTCCGTGCTTCTCACCCTGTAGCCTCACATCCTCAGAGTAAAGGGCGCAGTGGGGGGGGGAAGCAACAGAGTGTAAATAAAGAAATGACAAGAACCCATGGAAAGGCCCTCTAGATTTAAACTCGCACATGTCTTGGTGAAAAGGCATCAGACCGCCACACCACTGCGAGTCTCGAAACATCTTAATTGGCTCCTATACTTAAATAATCTATAAATTTTACAGTCTAGGTCAAGAGCAGGCAGAGCACATTTGACACAAATTTCTGAGCATACATGTTTACACTACAGTACGATACATGCAACATGAACTGTGAGGGAATTTACGTGGCGAGGTTTTAAATAAAAAAAACTTGCAGGCGTGTTGCGAAATGAGGGGTTAAAAGTTGAACATGCATGTGAAAGCACCTCGAACTGAACGCTTTGAATTTCCTCTCCGCCTAACCACAAGACCGTCTGCGCTGCCTGGTGTGTGCCAACATGACAACTGGCTGCTTCCTCTTTCCATTTTAAGATTGGCCAGAATATGGATCAGTGCGTTTCATCTTCAGACAAAAGAATCAACTCAAAGCCACGCCTGCAACCTGCGGTTATACACGATTATGCAAAAATGACAAGCCCTTGTTATTATTAATTACTCTCGCTTGTTTGAATTTGAACTTTATTGAAATACCGACCTCAAAATGCTGTGCATGTTACATTTCTAAAAAAAAAATTTTAACAAATGACATATCAGCCGAATTAGTTTTTAAAATTCCTGACATGAAACGGCCAGTGGAAACTCTGCAGTGAACGGATTATAAGGAACACGACAATTGTTAATGCTGTTGATAAAGATCCAGAACACTCAACCACTTAGCAATGTGCATCTTTTTTTCTTTGAGAAAAAATTGATGTCAAGCCATTAGTGCCAATATGAATGTGTGCAATTATCTCATCGCAAAAAGGTACAATTTATTACAGGTAATGCAGGCATAGTCAGGAATTCATGTGCAGTTCTGCATAAAGTCTACTCAACATGACCTGTGGACTCAGAGACTCATGCAAAAACTGTCCAATCAAAAGCCTTATTCATCAGAGCATTGTTTGTTTTAAACTAGTGGTGTGTGTATGTGGCTTTGGTGAATATGAAAGGCTGATTTGGTACTTTTTGAATATGAACATGAATAATTAATATGAAGCAATTGTAGGCATCATTCCAAATGAGAAAACAAAGAGACAAGAAAATCACAGACGCTGTCACAAGTTACTTAGCGAAGATCAGGTTGGGTATGTTGTGAGAAAAGGATTTCAGAAACTAATAAACACATTAGATCAGAAATATACGTCAGCTTTCATTTAACTACATCTAGTGCACGTTAAGTCTGTATAAACACGTCTAAAAGCTAAATTATATTTAATATAATTATATAACAGTTAAATATGATAGTTTAAATCACAACAGAATGTGTCTCAATAATCGCAATGTGATTTTTTTTTTTTTATCAAATCACGCAGACATAAACCATCACTAGTCTGCTCTTTTTGTTCAGCCGTCTACAAAAAAAAATGTTATTTAGATCAGTGCTCCCCAATCACTGGGCCACACGAAAGAATGAAAAATATACATTTGATTTTATTTAAATTTTTTGAAAAAACAAACAGATCGTCTCCTACTTGCTTCCATCTGCACATCGCAACATGTGAGTCACATGCGGTGTGCAATAAATATGTCATTAAAATTGAGCTTGAAACAAATTCAACGTTCTGGATTAAATCAAGGAGGAATAACCAGAAGTTGCCACAAAAGTACAAAAAATCCTGCTTCCTTTTCCAACAACCTATCTTTGTGAGACGTAGCTGTCTGCATCGATAGCAACAAAAATGAAATTACAGGAGCGGACTTAAGGTCATGAGGAATACACTTCAGGTGTCACTGTCACGTCTAGATGGGAACGTCTCGTCACCAAGAAACAAGCTTGGAGTTCACACGGCTTCTGTGTTATGGTATGTTGTATATATAATGCACTTTATCATGCTTTGTTATGAGCATGTGACGGCTGGTCCGTTGAAAAGTATTACCCTGTAACACTGGTGCCGTGGTGCAAAAAAAGGTCGGAGACAACTGATATAGAAGATTTATAGCACTTTTGAGTGCCCGTGAAATAGCAGTGACTTGTTTCCATATGTTGATGTACTGCCCATGGAAACAGGAAGTCAGGAAGAGTGCGTGACAAAAGGTTTACCAGTTCCCCTCCCAAAAAAGTCAGTAGTTTCTGCGATAAGCCACACTCCCACCTATTCTAAAGGATCATAAATTTGGTTTTGCGATCCAGCTGAACATGCAGCTAAGACACTGAGGGGAAAGTCTTTAGCTGTGGTTTTGGCTGTTCTTTAAGAGATTTCAGCTGTGGAAGACTTTTCAATGTGTTTGATATCCTAGAGCAGAGGTTCCGACTCATCAAATTTTGGACTGGTCCTGACCAGCAATAGTTTTGGATTTACTCCCTCTCATTCTGTCATTTAGGGAAAATGAAACAGTTCAAGAAAGCAACTCAGTAGTGCCTCAGATTTCTCACCGAAAATACACAAGCTTTAAGAAAACTGCACAACCCAAAAACCTACACAAATATCCCCTGGTCAATGCCAACTAGCTGCTTCTAAAAAGTAATGAAAAAAGTTTGTTTACAAATGTGTTCTAGAGGACATAAACTGAACAAGAAATTAATGGGTCTAAAGAATATAATAAGGAATCAAGGACTCTGCTTCTGCGAAATGGCATTGCTCTAAAGATGCTTTTCAGTCACTTATATCCATAAGAGCATACTGCAACTTTTATCCATTCAACATGCATCCAATGGATCAAATAAACATGCAACAGTATAGTAATATATAAAAATATATATACACATCCAAGATTCCTCCAACAGGTCATCCTTACTCTATAATCCATTACGCACTTAACACATCAAGGCAAAAAGATAGAACTCTACATCATTTTCTAGATGATAAAACTCAATTTTGCTTGATATACAGAACCAGGCAGAAGTTTGGATTTATTTGTGTCATTCTAAAACATTACTGGATCTTTTTCAAATCAAGATAAGATGTTCTGGAACAGTTCTTACAAGAATAGGATTGGTCAAATGCGTTTCCAAAACCCATCAAGCACTATGATGAAACTGTCTCTCATGAAGACCTTCAAAGGAAAGCAAGACCAAAACTTACCTCTGCTGCAGAGGAGAAGTTCATTGAGAATTACCAGCCTCAGAAATCACCAATTAACAACCAGCACTTCAAATTAGAGCCGTTATGAAGACTTTACAGAGCATCAGTAGCAGATGCTTCTTACTTAGCAGATACTGTTCATAGGACAGTATTACATATTTTGGACACCTTCAGCATTGTTTACAATGTAGGCAAAAATAAAAATCAAGACCATGGATTTAGATGATGTGTCCAAACATTTGATTGGTAATATATACAGTGGTACCTCGTGATACGAACGCCCCACATTACGGATTTTCACCTTAAGAACTGGAATTTTACAAGAAATTTGCCTCTGCATACGAAGCATTTTCGGCATACAAACGAACAAACCAAGACAAACCGAACACCGGCTTAAGTTGTGCGTATGTCTGGGAGCTGTTCAAAACTAGCCAAGTAAAGAGAGCTTATGTATTTTTGTGGGGATTTTTTTTTTTTTTGCATTTTGTGCAAGATTGTTTGGGTTCTTGGGTCTCAAGAACATTATCCAGGATGGTAGCAAGAAGAAAATGGAGCCACTTTCAGTTGAATTTTTTAAGCAGCCGATGGCAAGAGGAACCAAAAACTAAGGTTAAGTGAGTCTTAATGTCATTTTATTTCATATTTCACTTCATTTACATGCATTTTCTAAAAGTTTTGATTATATATGCAAAAATCTGACTATAGTGTTGGGAATTGGTACTTTTTATAATATTTTTTGGGTGACTGGAACAGATTATCTGCATTTACATTATTTCATACGGGAAAATGCATTTCACAAGACGAAATTTTGCCTTCTGAACTCAACGGGAACGGATTAAATTCACGCTGCCGAGGAACCACTGTGCCGGTGATCTCTGAAGACATGTTTTGTCTTTGTACGTTTAGTTTTTTAACATAATCGCGTTGATTTCCAGGCAGTTTTACTAACAGAATAAATCTGTTTAGACATGATTTCATACACTCTCCCTCGTCACCGTGCAGAACTAATTCACGTAGGACCTCTTAATATGATTATTCAATTAGGTGATTAGTCATACAATTACGACCTTGCTCAGGACAGACATGATTTCCTGAGGCGATGGTAAATGTTTAGATCAGACCTGGGGAAATCAACTCAACTCAAGTAGAATGAATAACAGCATAACATTACATGGAAACTCAAAGGCACCAATCAAGTATAACAGCATTTGCAGACAGGATCTATACAGCCAGGTCCATAAATATATATGGACACTAATCAGTTTCTCTTTCAGCTCTAGTTTTCAAACCAAATTGGGTAAACAGTGTAAAAATTAGAGCACTTTGTTTTTTAGTCGTCTCCCAGGCCTTTTGGAGTTCCTGAGCTCAAAGTGTGCTTTCTTTTAGATGTACAAGATAGCTGGTAATCTAACCACACCTAATGTTTCTGCAGTTTCTCTGAGGGTGTTTTTTTTTTTTCTTCAGCGTAATCTCTTGCTGAGATTTAACAGCAACAGATTCCACATGAAAATATCATACCTTATAAGCCTATGTTATATTGGCTGAATGTTTAAAGGGTATTTTAAATATTTATTTAGAAAAATCCATTTTTATAACATAAATCCCTCTAAATAAATGAATAAAAGAAAAAAAAAAATTTTTGTATTAACGATCAGCTAAAACACCTGTTTGAAAAACACTGATCATGTGATTTTTAAGCAGGCTTGAAAAATTTGCAAGAATTCATCTTAAGCGATAGCTTTTGTTCAATGATGCAAACCAAATAAATGACTTTATATGTCAGGATTATATTTGTTTCACACCTTTACGGCTCCAAAAATGTATTTTATGAGTGTTTTTTATGTGTGAAAAAAATCCCATTTTTACACACCAATACACACCACTGAGCAGGAAATTATTTAATTACTTTTGGTGCCTTAAAAAGGGAAAGGGGCAAATATTCATCAATTACAGTAATTTCAAATCCAGTGAACATCTACAAGCACAATAACTGTCAAAGTCCATATAAATATGGACCTGACTCTTTATAAGACAACTAAAACTTTTTCAAGATCCAAATAAATATTTATGTTTAGACCTGCATCCAACAATTATTATTTTTTATTAATCTAGCATTTTTTTTATTTGTTCATTTGTTTATTTCCCTTCAATTAGTTTAACGGTTAATCTAACGATAATTTCCTGGTTAAATGATTAATACGTTTATTAACTTCCCAGCAAATAATAATGATAACTTAAACCTTTAAGTCAAGTTTTTTTTTTATATAAATATATGGATTTTTAAATGTTTTCCCACCAAAAAAAAATTCAAGAATTACTTAGTCCAGAGGTCATTAATTAATTGGAAAAAAAAAAAACTTTGACTCAGCCAATAATAAAAAATAAATCAGTGACATTTTACTGTACAAATCTCTGATTAATATCGACTGCAGTCTCCTCAGAAATATATCACTTATTTTAACACGAAACCCCTGGAGGAAGCAGACATTTTAAACTTTAACTCTACATCACTTTGTTTTAAAAAACTATATGCGCATAAATAAAATGATCAGTCGCCAAGCCACCAATGTGCTGCATAGTGTGGTTGTCAGTTCTGCCGGGTTTCTTTGTGAGATGTTCAGGCTGCATGTGTTTGTGTGTGAGTCATGCGGGTGCTGTGGTGAGCCATTTCACTTTGACACAGAGTTCAGAGCGCCATTTTTTTGTGTGTGTTTCTTTAAAGCATTTCCACATATCAGACGATCAGCTTCAGATTTCCGGGGATAAAGTCCCATATTCCACCATGCGCCAGGAAAATCAGGGCCGAATGTAAACGTTGCGACACATCGACACACTCCACACAAGTAGTATTCCAAGTATTAATGGAATCGAAGTTATTTGTGTTGAAGTGTCGGTGCAGCCCTACTAAAGTTAAACCTATTAAGCTAGTCTATGAGGTGCGATCACCTCATAGCATTGTGATAAATGCAGAACAAATACACACCTGTGGAGGATAGTTGCTTTCTGATGACCACCTGGAAGACTGGTCATTGGGCTTATCCACCAAAATGTTCCTGCAAGCAATAACAGGCAAAAAACATGTTAGACACACTTTTCAAAATGTAACCATTGCTTTGCATCATACTTGTTAACAAAGCTAATTTAAATTAAAAAAGGAATCATTCTGCATTGATGATGGTTACCAACATTTGGAAAATTATTTTGCTACGGTTACACATTAGTTTTTTTTATTTAAACAACACCATTCTTTACATCCTTCAACACATTTTGAATATCTGTGCTGCATAAGAAGTAAGCTTTGGTGACAAAATGTCTGCTTTCAAGCTGTTTCAAGCTTCATGTACAAGTATGTAAAACATTTTAGCTTATCCTGTTCTCTGCGTCAAGTTTCATGGGAAAATACAGTTTAGCACACAATTCGCACAACTTTGTATGTACACTACCATTCAGGCTTTCCGTTTTCTTATGGTGTTCAAAGAGAAACAATGTAGAAGGTGAGTAATCAAGTAAATAATCATGCCAAAACATTCCTATAGATATTTTCTAAAGCATGCCCACATTATATTATACATTCAGCATGAACAAAATGTTTGCTGCATATTATATAACATTTAGTTCCGACCAAGCAACCCGACTGGATGAGAGGCTTTCCATCAGTGGTGATAATGGACAGTAACAGCACTGGGACGTTTAATTATAGGTATCACGCCGTGTCCCAGGTGTTTTAATAACTGTTACTTACACTAACTGTCAGTCGCAGCATGGACTGAGGAGAGAGCTGGTGCCTGCCAAATACCACATTGAAAACCAGTTACAGGAGCACTTTCAGCAAGAACACATATCTGATAACGTTACATGATATTAAACCATACTCTAGTCAATAATTGCTTCCAAGTCATTCCAAAAACTTCTCTAACCCTTCTGTGCTGTTTTGTTCACAATTAACTCGAGTGGCAACCAAAACTCAACTAACACAATGCTGAACCCCTAATCACTCTCAAACCCCTGATCAAGGGCATTACTTGGTGTGTGGAACAAGGGATTATACACCAATAACTTTCCATTTAACACCATTTGGGATTCAATTTCGCACATCCTTGTGCACATCACAGCCGTGCAGATATTCAGCCCTACGGCACTCCCTCTTGTGTGATGTTGCTTTTGTACCCGTGATAGATAGATAAATAAATAAATAGAACTAATTATTAATAAATACATTCCACTTATAATTTTTTCCAGGCTTGCACAAGACATGAGAAAGTTATGTAAATTTAAATCAGACTGTCTTTGTTTTAGGTAACACGGTTTTCTTCATTTTCTTACGATTGTTGTTAGTCATTTGGCTGCTCTCGTCACTGCGAACAATCCGATCTAATTCTTGGCTCAGATTTTACACAGGATGACCTTTCAGAGACAACTCTCCCATTTAATAAACAGGGAAAAAAACCTTCCAATTTCACAATTATTAAATCCCCATTAAATTTTTTTCATTATAAAATATACACTAAATGTGCCTGCAACTTTTTTTTTGCATGGAACTTAATCGCACACACACATGCGGCTTTTTAAAAATGTTCAACGTCATTTGTTGAATTCTGGAATTATTTAAAAAATGTTATGTGTTACCATGAAGTGCGCGGAGTGCAGGTGTGCGTTCACGTTTATTAAGTAGACTTCAACTGCACTCAAAAAAGTGCCTATTTAAAAAATGTACAGATTCATCTGTTGAATTTTGAGATGAGCTAGTGATGTTCTCAGGGTTTATTTTTATATGATATACAAATCAGCATATACGGGCATTTTCCATTTAAATTTCAAAGTAGCACATCTTCTCTTCCTGTGGGCCAAATGCGATGAAATCAAGCCTATATGTTGCCTCAAGCTCGGCCAAATACACCTGTGAAAAACACCTATGTATAGAAGAAGATTTAACCCTCCTACCAAAACCTGCCATTTGGTAACAACATAGCAAACGTAATTAACATGAAATTATTTATGTTTAAGTGCACACACATCTTTGCTCACTTGAGTGAAAGAGGCTAACAGTTTCGTGCACGTAGTTACACACTTGTAAGAGCTTGTAACCCCACAAACACTGGTCAGCACAGTAATGCTAAACACAGTAATGCTAAAATCATTTTATAAGTATGGTGTGTGTGCAAAGTGTTAACTGACTGCTAACTTAACATGAGGCAAAACCAGTGGGTCACTTTCCTCTTTGGTCTCGTCACCCAGTCACTAGCGAGGCAACAGCTAGTTAGGCTGATTTGTTGAGAAGCCAAACATGTGCAGCCTGCATTCATCAACTTCAAGCCTTACATTCTGACCAAAGCGAAACACTGGCTTTAACTTTCACTTAAAGAAGGCTGCTAAACAACTTCTCGAGCATGCTAAAGATAGCTTAGCAGCTAGCTGTCAGATTTTTCATTAACTCACACACGTCATGAATAACTACTGTTACCGCATAATAAATACATATATAACGTTTACACAAAAAATTTATTAGCTAGCAAGTTAGCAAGCTAATGTGACCGACAGCCTGAGTGTTGAGCGAGTTAGCTAGCTAGCTGGCTAATCAGTGAGTTAGCTACACTGATTAGCAACGTGACTCTTTTAGTCCAAGTCAGAGCTCGTGCGCATAGAAATGCAGCGCGAGCGTCGGGGTGAAAGTCTGCACGAGCCGCTTTCAGTGGCTGCATTAAGCTAAGCTAATCAGTGTTAGCTATAACCGCCCAGCCGACCCGCGAACACCCTGGCTGGCTGGCTGGCAGGCTTTGCACAGCCGGGCCGCGGCTCCACAGTGGGACTCGACTGTGAGGATCGCGCTAGAGTGTAGTGGCGTGTTACTCACTCGGGTAAGTACGTCGAGGAGTACGAACTCCATTTATAAACAGTGTAGGACAGCACTCTGCTCTCGGGAGCCACCGCCATCTTGTTGGAGCACAAACAACAAGCAGCGCGTCGCGTGCGCGTGCCTGCTGTGGGCGTGGCGTAGCGGCGTCTTAAAGTGACCTCGCGTCACCGCGGTTTCAGTTTCAGGCGGCGAGAATGTGTGACGCGGCGCCTGAAACAATCATCACACGCTGCAATTATGAGGTGAGCGCGTGTGAAAGGCAACGCAATGTCGAAATGAATGCCGTGATCTGACCGTGATGAGGCGGCGGTCCATAATAAGACCGTCTTGGACCCCGTCAGAATGAATGTGATGAGGGTTTTAAAGATGCAGTAGTCAATTTTTGTTTTTCTCGCTTGTGCAAAAAAAAAACCGTTTATAAGACTGTCTAGAACCTGATTAAAAATGGATTAAGTCATGAGTTTAGTCAAAGTGCATTAATTCCTGAATGCTTGTTTCGGTTAAAATGCGCATCATGTCAATGACTTAACTGTACACTTGTATATATAGTATATATTATGGGGCGGGGCTTAATAATCTGAATATATACAGTGTGTGTTTGTATATACAGTACAGACCAAAAGTTTGGACGCACCTTCTCATTCAAAGAGTTTTCTTTCTTGTGTTCTTTATTGTGTTCTTTAGCCCAAACGCGTCTCTTCTGCTTGTTGCCTGTCCTTAGCAGTGGTTTCCTAGCAGATATTCTAGCATGAAGGCCTGATTCACACAGTCTCCTCTTAACAGTTGTTCTAGAGACGTGTCTGCTGCTAGAACTCTGTGTGCCATTGACCTGCTCTCTGATCTGAGCTGCTGTTAACCTGCGATTTCTGAGGCTGGTGACTCGGATGAACTTATCCTCCGCAGCAGAGGCGACTCTCGGTCTTCCTTTCCTGGGGCGGTCCGCATGTGAGCCAGTTTCTTTGTAGCGCTTGATGGTTTTTGTGACTGCACTTGGGGACACTTTTAAAGTTTTCTCAATTTTTCGGACTGACTGACCTTCATTTCTTAAAGTAATGATGCCACTCGATTTTCTTTACTTAGCTGCTTTTTTCTTGCCATAATACAAATTCAACCTCTTTGAATGAGAAGGTGTGTCCAAACTTTTGGTCTGTACTGTACATATGTATATATATATATATATATATATATACACACACACACACACACACACACACACACACACACACACACACAGGTAGTACCTGACTTACGAACATTCTAGTCACAAATTTCCGCAGATACGAAAAGGCGACAGGAACAAATCATGGAAGTGGCTCACGAATATAGGTACCAAAAATAAGACACCGGATACCAATATTTGCAATTATATACAATATCTTAAGTGCATAAGTGGAGTTTACAGTCCAATAGAGTGGAAAACAGCTCTGACACAAAATGATGTTTGGGATTCCCCTCGCGATTTAAAGGTGCAGAGACAACACTGTTAGATTTTACATGTGTGAGATTAATTTTCTTAGGCAATTGCAGTTTTTGGCCACATATTGGGAAAGGGGACAGATTTAGTCAAGTTGATTGGTATGCTTTACATTGTATATTTGTGTCAAAGGTGTATAAGACTCGGCCTCCGAGTGGCGCAGTGGTAAAAGCGCTCGCCCTATCATCCGGAGATCGCTAGTTCGAATCCCGGGTGGTGCTGTAACCTCTTGCAGCAGCCGGAGGTCTAGAGAGAGCTGATTGGCCGAGCTCTCTCAGAGGGGTGGGATGAGAGGTACTTACTGCTCCCACATTAATCACGGCTCTACAGCCAGTCGGGGGCGTCTGTGAGCTCGCGCAACGGAGGGAGCGGATAGCGCTGTCCTCCGAGTGTGTTACGCCGCCCCAACAGTGCGCGAGTGAGCAGTTCGAAAAGATGCGGTCGGCTGGCGTCACGTGGTTCGGAGGAAACACGTGATAGTCTTCGGCCCTCCCGGCTGAGTGGTAGTAGCCTTAATGTGGGGAGGAATTGGACACAACTAAATTAGGGAAAAAATCGGGGAAAAATCCAAAAAAAAAAAAGGTGTATAAGACTCACTTTGTCGGACTTACAAACAAAACTGACTTTTGGCAATATCAACACCAGCACTGCTGCTTAGTAATAAACATTTTTTAATCATGTGTTTTTTTTTTTTTTATCAAAGTATGTCATGTATGTCTTATAGCAACTTTAATATGTTTTAATTAATAGTATGTTTAACCCGAAGCTTTTTATGATATGATATTGACATGTAACTTAATACTTTCTTACTATTTTAAATGTATTTTTTCACCACAAATGTTTTTTTTTTTAAACCTAAATATTAAATAATTTTCTTTTTGTGACTGTGTCCTGTATTGTCTTGGGCTGACTGTTTTATGTTATTGGTCTTTGGAAATACATTATGTAAATTGAACATAAACATTAATTTAGTTATATATGAATTAACATAATCTTTGTGATTGTGTGTATGTATGTAAAAGCTGAAGGCATCATAAAAATGCAATAATCTTTTTTGAAAAGTTGATATTGAAATGTGTCAGCTACATATGCTCTGTAAAGCCTTCATAACAGCTCTAATGAACTTCTCTGCAGCAGAGGTAAGTTTTGGTTTTGCTTTCCTGGGATGGTCTTCATGAGAGCCAGTTCATTATGGTGCTTGATGGGTTTTGGAAATGCACTTGACAATTTTGTTCTTGCAAGAACTATTCTCTTCTAGCACTGCTGACCTTCCTGTCTTAAAATAACAAATGGCTGTTGTTGTTATTGTTGTAGTTACTTAATTACCTAATGGTGTACGTGTTATTTCATAGTTTGAAAAAAAAATCCAATATTGCTCTAGAATGTAGAAAATAAATTGAAACTTGTGTCATATACACATATATATAAACTTACATAAGATAGGTTTAACTTGTAACTTATTAGATCTAAATAAAACCTATAATTTCACTGAGCACACTGACAACCATGTACCTTGCAATCATTCCCATATGCTTTTATTACCAGTCCAGCGAAACACTCATCTTGAACTTAGAGGATGAATGGGCTCGGCTCTGACACTGGTGAGTGCACTACTGGCTGCACTCCAGATTCAGTAACCAGAGCATCCAGTTGGAGCAATTTCTCCATCTGAGATATTTTTTGATTACAGTGGGCTGAAACAATGATAGACTGTTAGATACTGTACAGTAAATTATAACTTGATGGATATGTAACATATAAGTACCTGGCAACCATAAATAAAAAGAGAAGTTTTTTTTTGTTTATTATTGTTGTTGTTGTTGTTGTTAGAAGTAGTGGTATAGGTCCATATAGGTGGTCTGTTTACCTGCCACAAACCTAGCAGCTTCACACACAGACGAAGCGATATACATTATTACCAGAATATTAAATGTCTATATGATCTAGTGACAAGTGTTTCTGATTGTCCTAACCACAGAAAAAGGAGAGGTGAAAGAAGTCAACATCCACAGGAGTTTAATGAGTCCTGACGTCTGATTATCATTCCCTGCTAAGCAATGACCTTGCGGATACAGGCACTTTGGCTCTAGTGAATCAGTCAATGACGGTGTCTCTTACCGGAAGCCAGTTGATGTAAGCAGTGGGAGATAATGCAATTTCCACTAAGTGCATATCTCGGACTTGGCAAGAACTTTTAAATATATCGTAAATGATGCGCCATCATAGTTGGTTTTGATTCATAGTAATCCTCTGCTCAGATATGAGGAAATTGAGCATAGAGTGTATGCATATATCCTTAAAAATACTTTGGTTTCATTTCCATGTTCATACAACTGTTCATACTAATGAGCCACATTTGCAGAGAATTTATTTTCCTTATTTAAAGATTTTGTGTAAGTGATTAAACACCGGCTCTTGTAGTAGGAGGGGATTAGAGTGGGGTTTCACAGGTTCTCCAAATAGGTTGCCTTTTGGTTTTCTGGTTTCACTCCACCTCCCAAAAACATGAAAGCAGGTGGGATGAAACCTATAGAGGCAACATATAGAGAGTTCCCTATTGTGAAAGCCCACTCTCATTCACTCCTGCTTCAAGAGCTGATGTTTAATCACTTACACAGGTTCTTCCTATAGGTTCTCTTTATAGGCTGCCTCTGGATTCTCTGGTTCTCTGTAGAGGTTGCTTCCGGGTTCTCTGGTTTCATCCCACCTACTTTCAGGTTTTTGGGAGGTGGAATGAAACCAGAGAACCCAGAAGCAACCTATAGAGAGAACCTGTAAAACCCCACTCTCATTTAAAGGTTCTCCCCATAGGTTGCCTCTGGGTTCTCTGGTTTCATCCCACCTCCCTAAAACATGAAAATATGTTTGATTGTTACTCTTAACGTCCATTAGGTGCCAATACGTGTTTAACTGTGTGTGTGTGTGTGTGTGTGTGTGTGTGTGTGTGTGTGTGTGTGTGTGTGTGTGTGTGTGAGGGAAACACTGAAATTCAATTCAGCGTGTATTGTATCCTTACACCCCATTGGAAAACCACTCATGATCCAACCCTGACCAGGATAGATGGATGAATGAATAAAATAAAGCATAAAAGTTCCTAAATTCAAATATTTTTAAATAACCATAAATGTTTATTAATTTTTGTTCAATAAATAATTTTCACATATCTGTAGAAGCAGGAAAACATTAAAGCTGTAGTCTGCCATGACCTGAAGATGACACTGCTGCTCTACATTTACATTTTACATTCATGGCATTTGGCAGATGCCCTTGCCCAGAGAGACACGCAGAAGTGCTTTGAAGTCTCTATCAATAATTACATCCTGATACTGCTTCAGTAGGTCAATGATTGAGAACACAATCAGTCTATAAACTCTGTTAGTTTTTTAAGTGCTAATTTAAGTACTTCAGGAAGAGGTAGGTCTTCAGACATAATTTGAAGACTACAAGTGACTCAGCTGTTCAGATATCTAGGGGAAGTTCAATCCAGCACTTAGGTGCTAGAACAGAGAGTCTTGATGCATGTCTTCCTTGTACCCTGAGAGATATTGGGACCAGTCACGCAGTGTTCGAAAATCTGAGGAAGTGTGGTGCAGTGCGGGGTGTGATAGGTGCTTTGAGGTAAGTGGTCCATTTTTGGCTTTGTAATCAAGCATTAGTGTTTTAAATCGAATGCAGGCAAATAGAGGAAGCCAGCTGAGGATTATGAGCGCAGCAATGGGGTGATGTGGGAGAACTTAGGAATGTTGAAACAAGTGTTGAACAACAGTTAAGTTTTGCTGCTATTTTCAGCTAATAAGCTGCCGCCCATGTTAAGATGTTTACTAGAAATGTTGACGTCTGAGTGGAAACATGAGTGTCTGAGGGAGGAAAGGAGAGGATGAGTAGAGTGTCATCCACATAACAGTGGTATGACAACCTACAGTATATAAGGATAGAGAAAAAAACAGAAAAGGACCAAGGAATGATCCCGGTGGGACACCTGTGGAACAGATGTAGAGGACGTCCTACTCTAATGTCTGTGATGTCATCTCAAACTGTGTAAATGAGAGGAAAGGTGTAAATGTAATGTTTAAGTTTATTGTTGTTTCGACCGGATGTCAGCCGTTACTAGACATCGACATCGACAAATTTATCGATGCATTTTTGAAAAATTCTGTTGTTTTGTATGGAAATATGTTGCATTGCATTTCACTACTGTTATACTTGTACAATCATGTATGTGACAAATAAAATTCTTGAATCCTGAATAAAATTCTTGAATCATGTACCACCACCACCACACTGGTCCAAAATTTATTTGGTACGCATGTATGGTAGCATTTGAGATGGGAAAGTGTTGTGTCCTCTACAATCCTACAGGTGGTGCACTCTAAACTGTTGACACATGCCAGACAGCACAGCATCATATGTCGTTTATTTTAGGTTAAATTTTAAATCCTTGTTATTGGAAACCTAAATGCCTTAAGAAATGGACTGTTGAATAAAGCTGTTGCATAAACCTTTCAGGGTATAAAGTTTAAAGTTATGTCCCAGTTTTTTAAAACCTTGATCCATTTAAAAATCCTGAATCAGCACCTACATGTTGTGATAATATCATATTGTGTGGTCCCTGGTGGGGCTTAGTGGTTAGCACTGTTGTCTTGCACCTCCACGGTCTGGTTAAATTTCCACCACGGGTCTCTGTGTGCATGGAGTTTGCATGTTCTTCCTGTGCTTGGTGGGTTTCCTCCGGGTACTCCGTTTGCTTTCCACAGTCCAAAGATATGCAGATTATGCTAACTGGTGTTTCCACAATTGCCCATAGTGTGTGAATGAGCATGAGTGTGTATATGTGTGTGCACTGAGATGGATTGACACCTTGTCCAGTGTGTACCCTTCCTTGTGCCCTGGGGCTGCTGGGATAGCCTTCAGGCTCCCATGACCCTGTATGCAGGATAAAGCGGTACAGACAATGAGTGAATAAATGGCCATTAGCGATTCTCAACCCTAGTGGTTACCCAGGGTTAGGATTAAGGTTTTATTTTGTAAACTAATAAACAATACAGCAAGACTTGACTACTGGAGGGCCTAAATACAGACCCAGTAAGGTATTTCAGGGCATTTAACAAAATGTTCTCAAAACTGGTTCTCACTACTGCAGAACCAGTTACCGTCTGAGAGAACTTTGTGGCACCAGTTTTTCACAAACAAGAAACACCTTCTGTGTCAGATGATGTTCTTGTTGTTGGAGTCAATCACATGCTTTTCTGTAAACAATTAACCTGAAAGCAGCTCAACAGGAAAGGAGAGCGCTTTCATAAACAATTTTTTATTAAATTTGCTGTCTATTTTGCTATTATAGAAAAGTCACATAATTGAAGTCACATCTATTTTTCCTCATGTGTTTTTGATGACATGTTCAAAACATACATTCATTCTTATGATGACATGCTCAAAATATTCATCTATTCATCTTATACACCGCTTATCCTGTGTACCGGGGCCTGGAGCCTATTCCAGGAGACTTAGAGCACAAGATGGGTACACCGTGGACAGGGTGCCAATCCATCGCAGGGTGCAACATTTGGGAATGCTAATTGACCTAATCAGCATGTCTTTGGACTATGGAAGGAAACCGGAGTACCCAAAGGAAACCCACCAAGCACAGGGAGACCATGCAAATTCCATGCACACAGATCCAAGGCTGGACTCAAACCCTCAACCCTGGAGGTGCGGGGCCATGATGCTAACCACTGACACAAACAAATAAACAAACAAACAAAAAAAAAACATGTTAATGGCAAAGCCACTAAACAGCGATGCATGCACTTATGCACGCTGTATTCAAAACAGTCAAAAAAAAAAACTGGAGGATCAGTAGGAACACAACCTAAGCATTTGAATGATCTGATTTACAATCATTAATTAATTAATCATTAATTAATTAATTAATTAAAGGTTGCGGTTGTTGCTGCTGCCACTGAGTCTTCTGAGCTTCTTTTTTTTCAGGTTTTATAAAACTGGACATTCATCCATGTTACTTGAACACTTTTCATTTAAGTGTTATCATGGCTAAAGCATAAAATGAAGTGACTGGATTCAGCTGGATTCAACTGGAGCAGTCTGAACAGAACCAGGTTTAATCAGTTACATTTCGTCTGCGTGTGTGTGTGTGTGTGTGTGTGTGTGTGTTTGTTTGTCTACAACCGGTTAAATCTAGTTTCTTCTTTGGAGTTCATATTCAGTGATTCAAAGCTGACCTGAGCCCCTTAAAAATCACCGGGTCACGTGGGTGGTCCCTTTAAAGTTCTGCTGAGGGCGGCCGCGCGCGCGCGCGCTGTGTCACATGACGATCATATAACGAAGCAGGCAAACCGGAGAAGTTAAAGCAGGCGCGCGCGCGAGCTCGGGCAGTCGTCCCGGTGTGTCTCAGTGGAGTTGGATCTTTTCATCGGTTAGTTTGAGCATTGCAGCTGCTGCGGTACACACCGGACATGATGGTGGACTGCACCTGCTGCGTCACAACACTCATTTTTAATGTTTTATTATTTTTTTTAAACGAAGATCACAGTGGGACTTCATGCTGTAAGTAAGTGGAGTTATTTTGTTAATGTCATGTCTGCTCGTGCAGGTGTGTGTGTGTGTGTGCGTGCGTGTGCGCGTCTTGTTCGGGGTTGTTCGGCGATGTGTCTATAACAGATCCTCTCATTAGGGATCCAGAACGCGCTGTTAGTTGTTAACAACACCACAACACCGCGAGACCCGGGTTGCTATGAGATGCCTGATTGGCACGCGGCTCCTCTTGCACAGCGCGCGCCCTGCCAACGTCCGCATTCCGCGCGCTGTGGCGCAGATTAAAATTCAAAGCCGGTCGGTTTCACGGGCAGCGGCTGGTCCGTAACGGCTCTGCTGAAGCCCCGAGGAGCGCTGTGTGGCCACAATGCATCAAGATCCGAGTCAAAAGCTCGATGTTTATCCACAGGTTTGCCTTTAAGAACATCACGTCCCCTGTAAGTACGCAGTTACAGTCAGCTGGAGTGCGCTGTGGTGTAGCGGCGGGGCAGGACGAGTCACTGAATCAGTTCACTCGAGCTGTCACTTTAAATGAATCGAATGTTGAGATTCATTTGGATTGTGTCTGATATATGGGCATAATTTTAGATGCATATGTACAGTCATAGGTATAATCATACAATGCATATGAACAATCATGATAGAAATTTGCCTATGCAGAGTCAGACAATATATATACAGTATATAAATATCACACTTCAGGGGGAAAAATGACGTATATTATATTAATATATTAATAATATGATAATTTATATCAATATATAAAATATAGCAATACATTTTGTATTCAAATATTTATACAAGTTTTTCTTTTCCTATAATTCTCCTGATTTAATTATTTTTTTGGCTGACTCTGTATATGTGTGTGTGCAATAAACTATATGTTTGTAGGCTTTGTGCAATGTCCTATACAGCCTATATGAAATATGAAACAATGCATGACATATATGGTTTCTGAGCAGTTTTGAGATACTCCGCTACAAATTTTATTGCAATCCAGATAGCAAGACTGTGATTTATGTTTTTATTTTCCAGATAAAGTGTTCAAAAATGCATATCACTTAAAAATAGAAAATGAGAGAAAATGTGGATAGCTCAATTTTGACAACAAAAAAAAATGTCACATAGAATCTTATAATTCCAAGGGGACCATGTCATCAGTGGCTCAATGGTAGGTTTCCCGCCAGGGCTCAAGTCCCACCCAATGGCCAAACCCCAGCCACTGGATGCAGTGCCGGAGCCCAAGCTCTGATAAAATAGAAGGGTTGCATCAGGAAGGGCATCCAGCGTTAAAACCTGTGCCAAGGTGTGTGCGACCCCTTGATGGGAACAGATGAAAGACTACCAACAACATGTATAAATACATCACAAGGATAACTGAAAATCATTGATCACCCGCTATACACCACCAAACTGGTGAAAGGATCGTGGGCACTTAGGGCTCACACATGACCACAGAGATCAAATTTAGCACAAATCGATGAATGCTGGCTATAATAGAAAGGCACCAGGACACCCAGTGCACCACAGCAGCCTGCACACAAGAGGGCAAAGAGCCCAAAGCTCCAAACCAAGGTTCCAAACTCCCTGGATCCCTATCTGATTGAGCATCCATGGGATGCACATAAAAAAACATCGACTGCTAATGTCCTGGTGTCTGCCACCACAGCAAACCCCCTGAGGCCCTGCAGAACCATGTTCCAAGGGTCCAGAGTCACCCTGTCAGCATAAGGCATAGTGCTTTGCATTGTAATGTTATGGTTGATAGAGAGATACAGTAGCTAGATATGTGTGATACAAATAACAGACAAGTAATAAGACTACATTTTGTTTACAATTTCCCCATGCGGGTTAATAAACCATTATCCTGTTACTTCTGTATTGTGAGTTTCTAATCATATGTAAACACTACACAAATATTTTATTTGTCAAACAAACAAACAGCTAATAAAAACATGGCACCATGCATGGCCGTCTGCAAACACCAGGTCCGTTTTTCCTTGTGAGTCGATTCACTTAAAAGAGTCGTTTCTATAGAACTGATTCCTGACTCGTTTGCTCATCATCACCACGCCAGTGTATAGTATGGAGCTCGAACACGAACCTGAGCACGCGCGGGCACGCTCGTTTCTCGGTGGTGACGGTGTTTGTAAACATGTGGGCTTCATTTCGTGTGTAAATACGCGATGGTGTGTCGATCAGATATGCGGTGCAGTTTAGCAAGTTGCGCGGTTTGGTCGGTGTTTTTCAGCACCGGCGTCATCAGCGCGCGAGCTGAAGCGGAACCGACACGCGCTGCGCTCGAGCAGGATTACAAACTGCGCACGAGACGGACCCGAGCCTGAGAGCTGATCCCTGCGTAAGATGTTTGACTGATGTTTCATTTATTTAGAAAAAATAATTAAATTTGAGGTATTTGAATGCAGTTTTGCTTAGACAGTCGATACAGCGCAAAATGCATTTTTTGTAATTTGCATATGTTTTGATGATGATGATGATGATGATGAAGCTTGTGGCGTTGGAAACCTGGATCTTTCTCCTTAGACTTCATTCTCGAAACTTCCTCATCGTGAAAAAAAAAAAAACCCTGTTATAATGACTATAAGAAGTTGCATGAGTCTACCTTAGCAGTATCTGTGCAGACATGTTTGCTAAAACTTGTCAAATGATTTGTGCCTCTGTTTTTTCTTTTGTTTGTTTTTTAACTATACATTGACTATATGGAATTAATTGTGTATATATTGTGATTAAATATTGTGTCATTTATAATAATTAATCTCAATTGTACCAGCTGATGGTGGACATGAGACAATGTGACGAGGTGTTGTGAAAGTGAACTTGCACAGAAAAAACAGATTCCATTTGAACACTTTATAATAATAACAATAATAATAAAGGCACATTTCTATACATGACAACTGGGTTAAGGGTGCGCAGTGCTGTCTGTGGAGGCGAGCACGCACGCAACACGTAGATCGGGTGCGGCGTTCACCGTCCACAGCAAGAGAGAGAGAGAGAGAGAGGAAGCAGCACATGAGGTGCGTTTAAATCTACATAACATACTACACCATTCTGTATAGCACACTAGTTCTGCTTAGCTCTCACTGGCTCTCTTGTTGAGCTATAAATGCAAAACTTCATGCTTTTACATTCTTCTAGGAGCATCATTGAAGGCAATATGTTTAAAGGATTAACGATGGCTTATGAGAGGATACAACGATGGGACGCATGTTTTTATTTTTAATTAATTATTTATTTTTTTACTCAAACCTGCCTCAAAAGCATTGCTATTGTGCATCTGATGTTTTGCACAACGTCTGCTCAGTTCCTGCGAGAAGAAGAATATCTGATCAATATCAGGTGTCAGTGATGCACAGAGCTCGGATATCTGATCCAGCTGAAATTGGTGCTTCCCTGTCCCTGTCTGTTGGTTGAAAGACTTCACAGTATCTTTTATCTGTTCCAAAATAAATATAATCATCTTGATTTGATGCAAAAGTGCATGCATGTCTGGTCATGCTGCAGTAGGAATTAGTTAAATGACTTCATAATGACTTAATAAACAAAAATCTAGTGCATCATTGATTTGGACACATTTCCTAGACAGTTATTTGTTTTTAAACAACCTCTTAATTGAACAATGTGTTTCTTGCATTGTTCTTCATGGATATGAATTAGACTGGAAAGGAAGGAAGGAATTTATTGATAAATTTTTTGCAGGAGAATATAACCAAGAAATTTGTTACTAATGAATTAATTTTACTCCAAGTCTAATGTGCATGATTTTTTTGGTCTATTTTGGTCCACCCTGAATGAAAAAAAAAGTCTAACCAGTAATGTTTCATAAAATGAAATGGACAAACCAATGTTGAGAAAATATTTTTAAATTACAGTTCTTTGAGATTATTTTTATCTGTTTAAATCACAGATGATGCAAATAATAGGCAAACAAAAGCAACGCCCAAATGTTCTCAAGGACCCACAGCAGAGGTGCGACTTAATCCAGCTTATTTGCTGAACTTCGTGTTCCTATCTCACTTTGAATAATTAAATTAATGTGTGGTTCTACTGTGAGCATCTGGAGACTATTAGAGATATTTATTCATATACATTGAGAAATCAACCTTATCCGTGTTCCTGTTGATGCCACGGCTGTTCACGATCACAAGGAGAGCGAAACTGGCCATGCAGTGATTGGTGTCTGTGAGGTGCTTTGTATGTAGAAGAGGACAATGAATGTAATCGCCTGTCCTGTGAGGCAGCAAAAGCAGAAGTTCAAAAAGACGTAGCGGACGGCTTGACGCGTCTATTTTCACCCATCGGCGGCTGCCATGTGATAACGGAGGACTAGCTAACGATTTTGGCAAAATGAATGGAAAAATCTGTGTTTACTGTATACCAGACAAATGTTTGACATCGGGTCTTGTATTTGTACAAACCATATCTTAATGTTACGATTACGTCAAGAGCCAGTTCAGGAAGTTCTAATCTGATTTCATGAGAAATTCGTTTGAATTTAAAATGATTATTTTTCATTGCATATTATTTACAGTGCATGTACGTTTCCCTGGCTGTTCTGGTTTAAAAGCAGTTGCTAGTAGACTGATAGTAAACGTAGGTCATTAAGGTCTGGAAGCTGACGCAGCTCACGCAGCTCCTAACCTTAGTCTTAACCCTGTACCATTTTATACAGCTGGAGATCCAATTCAAGTCAAAGAATGTTATTAATCCCAGGGTGAATTTCATAAAAAAAAAATTAAAAAGTGGTGATAAAGACAACAATAGTCTCAAACTTCATGATTTGAGGAGGTATGATTTATTACACACAAACATTAAAGGGAAAGAAAAGAAGCAATAGCAATGTTAAGGTGAAAAAAAACCTTGCGAAAAGAAAGGAGAGAAACAGCAACAGGTTGCTGCATGCTCGCGTATGCAGAGATCACCCAAGATGTGAGAATAGTTACAAATTTGCAAATCATGGAAAGTAAAATCTAGAGGACTGTAAGCACAATGGGGGGTAAAATTAAAAAATAAATATCTTCAGGCCCCTCGGCTATCCTGTGCACTCCGCCGACCATAGCTCAGACACAAGTGTCTGTTTCATTGCAATCCTGGCTCCGCCTTTATTTCACCACTGTCGTCGTGGCTCGTCAGCGATGTTACTGCGTATGATGTGTCGTCGTCGATGTACCAAGGGAACAACGAACGATGTTGACATGATTTACGAGTACTGTAAACACTAAACTATATGATAAATGATCTACAGATGTTTCCAGCCAAGTGGTACTACCGCACCCTGGTGTATACTGTAGCAAAATAATTTTCTGGTCCGCATTTGTTTGTTTGTGTGTCTGAGCTTTACAGATGTTTGTGTTTAGGGGCTTCCTGAAAAACATGGTTAATCAGAGTAACGTAAACACTCGACATTTTGCTAGAAAACCACATACAGGAAATAGGTTCCCCATTCCAGTCTATCGGATGAATGAAATATCGATTTGGAACACGGATTAAATAGAGATATCAGTCAAGCTCTGATATTTATATACTCGTGTATTTCCTATTGAGCAACTTCCTATCGAGAATGACTCGGTGGTTTTTCTTCATCGTTTGCCCTCAGATGTCTACTCGATGGTAGACGAATTATAAATACATTTTTTAGCTACCACATCGGGTAAAAAAAAACACCAGTGGCCGTCGTGTACGTTGGTGGCCTAGAAACAGAAATGATTAGGCAATAAAGTCGTAGCTAATGTTATAATAATGGATAAAAAGCTGATTAGCTAACTAGGTGCATTGTAGAGACTTGAGGAATAGGCTTGGTGAGAAACCATGGATATATTTAAAACGATCACAGACGCTATCAGAAGATTTAAATGTCTGCTGGAAAACGTGTGCGTGTAGCATGTCGGTTCTCGTGATACGAGTTTCCATTTCAGCTGTTAGGTATCCTCTACCATCCTTAATATACTGCTGAGTTCATGGCAGAGCAATAAATTATCTTTCAACGAAGGGTAATAGCTACCAGCTAATAGCTCATTACGTTTATTTACAATGCTGACTTTCCCTCAACAAACATCATTGACCTTCTTAAACAGGTAATTAATCCTGAATAAACACTAATGACTGCAGCTACAGCCAGATTCTAACCAGCATCCTGTATTTTTTTTTCTGATATAACATGTAAGCCATGGGGATGTTATCAGTTATGGGTGAAAGTTAGGGAGTACAATAGTACAATTACATTACAAGTACGTTACAGACAATCATACAGGACTTTAAAGGAAATAAACAAGTATGTTATTATATTATTCTTCATGTCATTCATAGAAATAAAAATGACTCAAATACTTTTATATCAGTACGTTTAAATTTGAGGTGACTGTGTGTTATTGCGGTATCACACTTTATATCATTTTCATCTAACCCTAACCCTATATATATCATTTTTTTTAGCCCTTTAGCAGTCTGCTCAACTTTTTCGTAGAGCACATTTTACGTCACTAGGTATATTTGACTGGAAATGTTTAAAAATTCACCAGATTGAGCCATCTCTACCATTCGGTTGAGGTAATCCCGTGGTAAAAAAAAAAAAACCCTAGACGTGTTATGATTGCTTTTTTTTCTTAGTAAGGACATTAAAGGGTTAAGAATTTTTTTTATTTTTGGACATCAGACAGCTACAAATAATGAAATAATTACAGCAGACACGCAGTCGACTTGTGGCAAGCACACTTTAATTAGGCGTGTGGGCCTGTGTCCTACGGTTGTGTTACATGTTCTTTATTTAGTATTATTAGTCCCTGAGCAGTTTGTTTTTCTGAGCCAGACTTGAAGAACAAAGAGATTAGCATCTGAAATGATGTAAAGGTTGTCTGCTCCATGAAGATTTATATCGTGTGTGTGTGTGTGTGTGTGTGTGTGTGTGTGTGTGTGTGTGTGTGTGTGTTTATGTGAAAACAAACGGCACTAAAGACAGCCATGTTGTCCGTGAGGACCCTCAGGACTATCTTAGCATAGTAACAGCATAGTGATAATCTGCTATCACGTTGACGTGGCTCTCCTGAAAATAACCTGTTCAGGCATCACACAGCTTTGGATGTCACCTGACTTGCTGTAAGCTGCTTGAGACTTTTGTTGAGTCAACAGTGGTAAAGCTATAGATTCAGATATACAACAAACCCAAGATGACACGTCCTCGAGAGGAGGAGGAGAAAAGGAAGTCTTGCAAAGCCAGACATTTCTGTGGCTCTTACATATATTAAACACTCCATAAATGGAGACCTTTGTCTGTATGAGTCGCTATTTACATTTGTTTATGTAGTCATAAGTGGCTCTATTCAAATACATGCATGTTCGTGTAGGTGTGATGACTGCGCCATAGGAGCGTGTCGTGACGCTGTACAATTATGATGATGTACCGCGGTTTGTCCGGTTGCTTTTCCCGTCCTGGCAGCCTAGAGCACATGCCAAGTTTAGGTAAATGTCATTTATCTCACCAGCAGCGTAAGCACGCACCTCAGTAGCAGGCTATACATTAATTATCACTGCCTAACAATATAGACTACGTGCTCGTTATAGAAAGACACGTCAGTGATCCAAACAGGTCTCAGCTGTACAACTATTTGCATGTGTGTGGTCATGCATCTGCTGTTCTCATGTGAGTGCGTGTGTGTTTACATTCGACAGTGGTGAGCAATGACGCAGGAGAAAAAGCCACGCAGAAGCAGAGGTTGCTGTCATTACTGTGGTGCAGAGACCGAGAGAGGGAGGGCTAAAATGAAAGAGAGAGAGAGAGAACGGGAAACGTACCAAGAGGTCGTATACAGAAAAAAAAAAGAGAGAGAGAGACAGAGCAAAAACGAGCCGCAGATGAGGAAAGATAAGGATGGTCAGGCGATGAAAAGAAACGGGAGGGGTGCAAGAGTCAGACAGAACACAGAGAAGCGTATACTCGGCAGCATGAGCCACAATTAAACTGCGCAATAAACCGAAATCCGTCGGCTTTTAAACTCCGACACTGATAAACAGAAATTCTCTGCTCACATAACCAACCTAGAAACCCCAATTTTACGCCAGTCGACAGCACCGTCCGCCCAGATATTACCACAGGAGCATGGTGACTTGGCAAAAATATCATGTTATGTTACCTGATGATTGATTTTATGATATCTTGATTTCTTATTTAGCCTAGTTATTAAATATTTTACAAGCATTATGATGTCAATTAAACAGTTTTAAAAAAGTGAATGGCACTCTATTCTTGTTTACAAGGGATTAAAGTAGAAAAAAATCCATATTTTAATAAAATTTGAAAAGATTTTATATCATGTATTGTATGTATAACCTAGATTATAATTGTGGTTTTGGCCAGGTTTAATTCTTGATTACAACTTAAGACACAGTGAACTGCCCTCCTAACACAACCTCCTAAACACACAATAGCATTATGCTAATTACTGGTATGGAGATTAGTTTTAAGCTTTCCAAAAAAAGAAAAAGAAAAGAAAAGAAATCATAGCTAGCTTAAACTCTTCAGGACCTTAAAGGAAAAGATACATTGTGTTTAGTATCAGACAAAAAATTATAAAATTCTTACTAAGGATGCACAATGATGCATGCTAACGCTAACACTAGCATGACTAGCATTAGATTAGCATTGCAATTTACTGTGTTTCCTTAATACAGACAAAGGAAGCTTTCCAAACGCACAAACACATTAAACTTCACACTGACTTACCACAAGCACATCCGGCTCACTAATGCTCCAGCAGCTTCAATATATATTTATAATAGCATAGTAGCATAGCAGACTGACATTATGTTAGCTACTTTTTATTGGACATTTTATAACACAAGTTGTTTTGGAAATCGGTTTTATATGTTGTAAGCTAGATCTCTAACTGTCACTAATTAATATGGATGAAAGTGGCCTTATTTTAAAGGAAAAAATCACTTTGAACTGACTTCGCAAGCATTCAACAACCACAGACATCCGCAGCTTGGAGGATATTTAATTTAGTCATGACTAACCACTTGCTGCAATTATATCTTTTAAAAGTTCTTTTGAGCTCTCTTATTTATAATCGTGATCATGGTTTTGCTTTAAAATGTTCATTGTGTGAAAGGTTCTTTTCGGGTCAGAAACCGGGTCACAGAAAGCACGCTTGAGGGTTTTTTCTTTTTCTTTCTTCCTTTCTTTTTTTCCTTTTTTTTATTTTAGTACCATAGACTTGAATACATGCGATGATATAAAGAAAAGTGCACTGAGAGACAATTTAGATGTTTTTCATACACTCACCCCAAACTACTATATCTACTGTATACCAATGTTGCTGACTTAAAGCAACGTATTCTCCTCCCACCTCTAAAGGCTTAGCAGTGCGGGATAGGCAATATTTGCACTCCACTTTGCGTTGAAGCCTCGGTTCCCAAGCACTCGATGGGTGAGGAATGTGGCCAGACAAGCAGAGCTGGCACCGCCCTGGACCCCGTGCTCCACTCAAGGTGAAATCACATCTCTCTCGAAATGCCCCTCACAAAGAGCAACTCTCTACGGGAGCTCCACTCTACCTATTGAAAACCAGATTTATCAAGACCCAGTCTGTGATTGCATGTGCGCATGTGAGAGCAAGCGAGTGAATGGGAAGGGCAGATAAGAAAGAGAAACCGCAGCTTTCAAAGTGGTCGCTGTAAAAGAGAGATACGCTTTCGCGGAATAATGACACAAGTTTGGCTTGGCAGATCCCTTCAAAAATGCTTTGATTCCAAGCAGCCAGTGAGGACAAGATGTTCCTATTGCACAACCAATTGCTTCCCCTGCGCAGGGATGGCCATCAAAACAATGCGTCTCACTGTAGAGATGGGACAGCACAAAGGTTGGTGGCGATGTGCCAGAGTAGAACTTTCTGAACTTGTGCACTTTGTGAATGTCTCTGTGGAAAACTTGGAGAAGTTGTTTGAGTCTCATCTGTGTCTAATGTTCCACAGAGGATAATAGTTCTGCCAGTTTTTGGGTGTGGAATTTCCGTGTGGAAAGAATGGTGTCTTTACCTGTCAATCAAAGGGACATATGCTTGTCATGGGTACCTAATATCTGAAGTTAATGCTATCATCTACAGTAAGTGTGGCCATCTATCCTATGAGAATGCAAAAGGTATTTCCATGTCTCTTATTGAAAGCAAGTATTAGCTTTCGCTAATGGCAGGTTGTTTGCTACTGTGCAAAAAGTGCCAACTATGAGTGCAAATTTTAGACTCGTTTATTTCCCTTTAGTAATGGCTTTATCCATTTACAGAATTTGGCAGATACCTTTATCCAGAATGACTTACATTATTATACATCCGAGCAGTTAAGGGTTAATAGACTTGCCTAAGGGCCCAACAGTGGCATTTAGGTGGTGCTGGGGTTTGAGCCTGAAATCTTCTGATCAGCAGTCCAATACCTAGACCACAGACCCTTAACCATGTTCTGCTGAGGGTTGCGGTACCCCCAAAACCCCATCCTTGGAACAATAGGAGTGAGGTATTTATACATTGCTGGGGTAGCATGCGCGTACACTTCTGTACCTAGGAGCACTGTAGCACAGCTAGTTCTCCTTAAACATTGATTCAGACTATACAAGTACATAATAAATATATTCATAAAAATGATGAGTGTATTGTCTTGAGTATTGTCTTGGCCTTGCCAGACCCAACCTCACTTCCATGGCACTGAGATCACGTAACCTGTGACCTCATTATAATTTTCTTCAAATCAACCATCTTGGCCGATACAGAGCCAACTCGACAAAATAAAGATGCATGCTTTTTACAGTATCTGCCAAGAAAAATCTTCACTCGTTTGGGTTTCTGACATCTTGTTTGTTTTGACACCTTGTCACGTGACTGTTGCATTTGCATAGTCATTAATATTCATTCGCATCTGCCTAATATGGGTGTGTACACAGGATCAGCCATGTCTGTGTTTCAGTGTTTATACAACACATTGTATTTGCTCTAGTGACTTTATGTTATCTTATTTTATTTTTCTCTTCATTTAACATACATTCTTACACATTTTGAGAACCATGTATCTGTGTCAATCTTCAAAGGTCCTATATTTTCTATTTCTTCCAAAGGTTATCAGAAATCCTTCAAAGTGTGTCTCTTAATCCTCCAAATACCCCTCATACAGTGCATTTTCTATACCTCGAAATCTCTTTATTTCATACAGTATCTGTTTAAATGAGTTCCTGCAGAGTCACACTCCTCAAAAGAACACCAGAGCTGAGGAACAAGGCAGGGGAGGGTTTCCCTTACATGAGGTCACATGAGGGGGGAAATCTGATTGGTCCTGAAAAATAAAAAATTTAAGAAAGCACAAAAAGCAAGGGAATGTTTTTTCTTACATATTTTGTCTTTGTACAAACACTGGAGACCCATCTGAATGTCTAGAAATGATAAAAAGGTGACTTTTCTATAACAGGTCCCCTTTAAATGGCATGTTTTTGAGAGGATCATTGAACTGTGACGCGGCCTCTCTGCCACCCTGGATATGAAATAGCAACAACTAAATTTGGAAAAATTCAAATTTGAAAAACTCCCCCTCAAAGCTCATATTTCATAGTCACCAGTGGTAAACAATCTGCAGTCTGCATCATGCTGAAATGTGTAAAAGTTCCTCTATCCATTATTATAGTGAGACAAGTGCCAAAGACTCTGGTGTCTCGCAGTTTGGCCAGCGTTATCTAAACATTTCTCGTAATATGAAATAATCATTGGCCCTTCCATCAGAACATCTTGTGTTGTTCTGAATTAACGGTAATGGGCCATTTTCAGACTTTGGCAGAGCTTTAGTTGAGAAATGAGGACACAGTATTAACAAACAAATTCCAACGTGTTGGACCGCCGATGAATCCTCGGGAAGACGCCAAGCGGCAGGGTCACTTGTTTTCTTGGAGAACAAGGGGACAAGTGGAAATCAGGTCAATCCCACCGGGCTTTCTCACTCGCGGTAAAAAAAAAACAACACGAGTCTCATCACGTATTTAAAACCACACCATCCCTCTCTGTCTCTGTTAGGAGTCTGATGGATCTGAATGCAGTGTAGAAGGAAAGCACACAAACAGATCAATGGCACCCATTTGCACGGCGAACAGCATGTTGTCCGTCTCTTCGCCGAGCCTGATTTGCAACCTCATTACCGTTCGCCGGGCTTATCGCGTCCCGAGCTCAGACACATCTATCTCTTAGCCGCGAAACAGCTGAGTCATGGCCCCAGTAAACATCGAGTGATGCGGTAGGGCTTCACAGAGTCACGGCCAGGGCAGGAGCCTGGTATCGAAGCCTGCTCTTTATTTTTAAACCCTTGTTTATGTAATAGGTTTAAAATCACACCCCTTCACTTCATGCGCTGCGCCATGAATAACAAATCACATTTGCGTTCAATGCCTAATTTGAACCACTCTGAAGGATTATTAGACAACTACAGGCTCAGCCTCAGTGCCAGCTTTCAGCATGGGGCAAATAAATGTCAAGCTGTCAAGGGCGTGCCATACAGTAAGGTGCTAACGTATAATTACAGGGCAGCTTCAGACAGGCCTGTAGTGAAGTGTGAATCAGTATGCCAGACGTGTGTTTTATGAATCTGCCACTTGTGTTGGAATCGCTCTGGTCGTTAGTAGACGGGTGATATTGTGATTTGTATCACTGAACTCTCTATTCTGATTGCTTGTTCTGATTCGTGAATTGTAACTTTGAAGTTTTTCTGACAGAATAGATTGCATTTACGAAAATTGTGTTTTCTTATTGACCTGAAGAGAATGAAAAGAGAGACCGGTGTGGTAACTGCTGTTTATAGCTTTACACAGAAACTTGTTTTTCAAATGTTGCGCAACATTGAATGTAACTGTAAACAGATAAGAAGTACCGAACGTCATTGTTAATAAACGGGAAATCATAACTTGTAACAAATCGAAGCGCTATGAAAAGAACAAAATGATTTCAGTATGTGTCGATATAGGAAGATAATAACATGAATTCATTGTTTTCCTCCAACAGGATGGCACTTTATGTTTCCAAAATACTGATAACATGATATCACACCACCAGTCCAAAGTTTCCAGATTTTTCTTTCTTTCTACTGTACTGTAAAACCATGCAGCAGAAAGTACGAAATATACGATAATCTCCTTTGAACAGTTGATATTGAGATGTATATCTGCTACTGATGCTCTGTAAAGCTTCATAACGGCTCTAATCTGAGGTGCTGGTTGTTAATTGGTGATTTCTGAGGCTGGTGACTCTAAATGAACGTCTCCTCTGCAGCAGAGGCAAGTTTTTGGTCTTGCTTTCCTGGAAAGGTCTTCATGAGATCCAGTTTCATCGTGTTGCTTGATGGGTTTTGCAAATGCACTTGAAAATACTGTTCTTGCAAGAACTATTTCAGAACAGCCGATCTTCATGTCTTAAAATAACAACTGACTGTTGTTGTTGTCGCCGCCGCCGTTGTTGTTACGCAGTTATCTAATACCGTGTGTCATTTCATAGTTTGGAAAAAAAATCCATTGTACTAGAATGGAAACTTGCGTCCAATCTTTTGACTGGTACTGTAGCTCATTAGAATAGGCCTTTCTGAAGGGGACTGCACGCATTCTCAGTACTTGTACAACACTGACCATTCTGTTGCTATTTAGAGAAGCAAGCAACGAATTTGTGCTAAATGTTTCCGTGGTAAATATTTATTTTTGAAGACGTGAAATAGAAATGAAGGCTTTTAAACATAACTTAGTCTGTAGTTCTGCGACTACAAACAGGAAGCCTCTGCATTTGTTCATCCATTCGTTATCTATACCACTTATCCTGTGTAGGGACACGGATACTGGAGCCTGTCCCAGGAAACTTAAGGCACAAGATGGTCACACACTGTGGTCAACTTGTGGTAGCAACGGTAAAAGGTATTGGACTACGATTCAGAAGGTCCCAGGTTCAAATCCCACGACCACCTGCCAAATGCCTCAATGTCAAGGTGGAAATGCCAGTCAACCTAAACCGCATGCGAGGACCCCGGAGTCTCCGGATGAAACCCACTAAGCACGCAAAGTCCACACACAGACGGGATTCAGACCTCCATATTAATGCAGCAGCTACTGTATGGAAAGGGGACAAAGTCTAACACGAGTGATATGTTGGATGTGAGTGATAGTGGATTTGTTCAAGCCCAAATTCTCATCTAAACCAGAAAAAAAAAGAGAAACCAATTCTCATTAATGTGTGTTGTTATATTGCGTTATCTTGCTACGTCAGGTCAGTGACATAGTCAGTGTGTTGTGTTTGTTAAGTTTGAGCAAAGAGTGGAGGTCATGCTGCTTAGTCTTTGTTCTCTGTTCTCACTATTTGCCAAACCCTGGGTTACTGCGTAGTATGTTTTCACTCTCTCTCTCTCTCTCTCTCTCTCTCTCTCTATTTTCGTGTCTCTGTTCCTGGTCGTCCTACATTTGATAAAAATGGCCCTGGCATGCCCACCATATTTAGCCACACTGCTGCTGATTCTCCCTCCTGAACAGGGATCTTTTCTGAGTTACAGTAGAGCACGGAAAGGAAAGGCCATGGCGTAAATCTAATAGCAGAATGAAAAGGAAGACACAACATGTTATTCAAGCTACTACGCTGGCTGCCTGTTACGTTTAACGTTGAGGACACAGGCTTGGATCAGGTTTATCTCGCTGATCTCTTAAAGCAGTATTACCTATCCCATGCAGTTCATTCAGCTGGAGCAGGCCTTCCATTAGTAACACGCGTAGATGAATACAAGGCGTGTTCAAGGCAAACCAGGACTTGTAATGAAATTTCTCATGAATGAAGGAGAACTGTACACACCATCATTGACTAACTACACCTTGCACTTTACAGAAACTCGGCCGGTAGTTATTGCCACATCTCACATACAGTCCTGACCTCGCTCTAAGCCATTTCCACACACAAGGAGTTCCTGGGAGGCCAGCGTCTACCTTGATGGTGTCCAAACAGTAGTGAAACACTGCGATAAGTGCATTAGTGCAGCAGGGGATTATATAGAGAAATAAAGGGAATTCATAACTGTGTTTTGTTATTCTAATTCATAATAATAATAATAATAATTATTATTATTATTATTATGTGCACAGATGCAGAAGATGATGTTAAAAGGTCAGATGAACACACAACACAACAAAGAACAATAATACTCCTATATTCTATTTTTTTTTTAATCCAATCTCCTTTCATCACATCTACTGTATGTGATTATCATGGATAATGATCACAAAAATTAACCTACAAGTCTTTATAACGTAAGCAAGGGCAGTTATTGTACTCTGTGAATAAACATGTAAAGTAAATAAAAAAACACATTTATAACTAAAATTAAGCTTAAATAGTCTTGTTTTGTTTGTTTGGCATTGAAGGAGAGTAAAGCAGTTTTGCAAAATAACGTCTTATTTATAGAGCCTGGCTTTTATATATATATATATATAGGATAAAAGCTTCGGAATAATAAAAAGGTTTAAAACAGCTACATTGGTTTAAACTCCTGTTATCATTTTTATCCCGAATTTTTCTTTTTTATTGCCATTGCAGTCGTTCTATATGATTTGATTATTACGTCTTATCATAACTGGTTTTCAGCGATATCCTGAATCTCAACATTCAAAGTCAACGCTATTTCCCCGAGCTGGGCTCATCGGCATCACGCTGCCGTTACATCAGCCTGAAAGCATGCTGACGCAACCTGTCAGTGATCCGGCAGTCTGGTCATCATGACCATGCACTATTCTCCCCTGTTCTCTCCCGCTCCAGACTTAAGTGGCCAGCCACAGCATGCTTCCACCTAGTGGTCATCTGCATATTGACACACACACACACATATGCGCGCGCGCACACACACAGGAAGCTATTCCTTGTTAGACATGTAGGCAGCTGTCTGGCACACACCGAGTCAATAATGCAGTTGTAGGCAAACACACACACACACACACACACACACACACACACACACACACATATACACTCAGATGCCTGAACAACCACTGCACTTGTACATTAGGTACAAAGTACGAACAGCGTGACGATTGAGTCTCCATATTAATTATGCATCGTTTTAAACGCGTCCTCAGAGTGAAATCCAGGACGGACGTCCAGTGGTTTTCACTGTACGTCATGTCTCTTTTCCTTCCTTATTGGGTTTCAGTTCTCTTTTTTTTTTCCCCCTTTTGTTTCTGTGTTACCATGTTAGTGTTAACATTTAAAAAGGTGCGAATGTTTCAGGACATATGATATTGCAGTATTTAGTGACATGGAATGTGTTGAAATTGAGATTGTGTTTAGAAAGCATAAGTATTATATAATAGGACGAAAATACGAAAAAGAAAAAAGGGCAGAATTTTTTTTTTTTTTGACAAGGATAATCAACTGTACAAAAACATACTTTAACATCTAGTCAGTTACAACAATGAATCGATAAACCTGACAGCATTGGTGATGAAAATCATTTATATATTACTTGGTAATTACAAAAATCACCAAATTCTTTTGAAAAATAAAAGGTATTGCTGTTGAGTGAGAAACGGTGGGGATGGCTTTGTGTTCCCACTTTTCTAAAACATGATTGGCTGAAATAGATCCTTTTTTAGTATGATGTCCCATATACCAGAAATATAGTTATTTAAGTGATATAAAACCATGTCGGTTAATTGCTATATTTGGTAGGGATGGGAATTAAATATAGCGCTTTTAACAATCCAAATTCTTACAAAGTAGCTTTACAGAATCAAAGATTTGTATTGCATTGATTCTGTATTGTATTGATTTGTATTGTGATTCTGTACGTATTAGATTTAGAAGTATTCAGATTAGATTTTATTTATTTATTTTTTTTCTTCGATTTTATTACCTTTTTAAACAATCTTTCAAATAATTTGCTCCTTTTTTCACCAGACCGGATGCCGTGCTGCCTGCCAATGTAAGAATAGTTTAGAGTGCACCAGCTGTAGGAACTGCAACATTATCCCACTATAAATGCTAACTTACATAAATGAAAAATCCACTCATTCATTTACGCTCATTTATATAATATTTTGTACGTAAGAAGATTCAATTCCATTGAGTAGATTAAGGTGTTCTGGCTTTCTCATCTTTGTCATTTAAATTCAAATTCAGATGTTTTTTTGTCAAGTATACTGTACAACCATACACGGTGTGACATGCAGTGAAACGCTTGTACGACTGCCTGTGACCTAAAAAGGAAAGATAGGATAGAATTGAAAATGGAAAGATTTTGTTACAGGATACAGTTCAACTAAAGATTAAATTTCGAAATAAATAAATAAAATAGAAATAAAAACTAAGAATGTAAAAGTGAAAAATGTGGGATTCAATGTTCAAATCTACAACTTTACAGATTTACAAAATTACAACAATATTTAATTAAAATAGAAATATATGAAATGTATAAATTACACAGAAAAGTGGAAATATACTGAGAAATATATATATATATATATATATATATATATATATATATAATAAAACCATAAAGAATCTCTATTTTGACACCGACTAAGCCTAAGTAGATTAAAGATCTTACCTTAAACTGAAGAAGGTAAAAAATACACTGAGGGTTTTACTGAGAAGTTCTTTTGCCAAGAGCAACCGGTTTTTTATCTTATTTTATTATAATTTGCAGGTGCAAAAGGCTTGAGCCCCCTCATTTCTTCACATAAAATTTAATAAAACGTTTTCGATTAAATTAAAGAAATGGAAAAAAAATGTTTCACTGCAAAGTGCCTAGAGATTAGTATGCATGCAGGTGGATTCCTCCGAATCAGGACACTGGGGTGTGGATGTTTGTCTTCTCAGTGGGTCATCTTTTTGTCTCTCTTCTGCGTTCTCTTTTTCATTTAGTGGACTTTTTAAATGTGTATTAAAAATGTATATCATTGTTTTTCTTGAGTGATAATCTTGTATTATCAGTATAAAATCAGATTTTTATAGACTTTATAGTTTCCTTAACCGTAAAATCAAGGATATGTATTAAAAAAAAACAAAAAAAAAAACAGAGTGTAATACCATCCTGAAGCTGTTGAGGGCAGTGTTGCCTCCAGTTCTTTCTGTGATATTGGTGTGTTTCATTTGTTTGAGAAATGAATTTAGCTGCTTTATTCGCATTAAGGTCATGGAGGTGAAATTTAATCCTGCAGATTTGCAAACCCCAGGAGAATGCGGCGATAGAGAACAATAGAGTGGGTTGTGCTTCCCGGGAATATAGTTGCAAGCTGTGGTGTTCATGCAGCATTCACAAATAGTGCAGCCAAAAATGCCCGGCTCTTATCATAAAATAGGGGTGCTCCGATCAGGATTTTTGAGGCCGATCTCCGATTACTAGACGCTGTATCGGCCGATACCGATTACAGGGTCTACTTGAAGCCTTATCACGTAGCATTATTTATTAAACTATATCTAACAACAATGTAAATTAAGTATTGAAATTACAAGAAGAGGAATATCATGAATTGACAACTATATTTATTGGCAAGCAACATGTGCAACACGTCAACTTAAAACATAGCAGCCTGTGCTTGGATAGTAATTGGGAACAGCTTAGAGCTTGACAAATACAACTTTCCTGTAGATTGTATAAAATGAAATGAAATAACAGACAAGTAGGATGTGTTCTGCAAGGACCGCCGAAAAAAATGAACATGTTTAATTTTTCGCACGGAAAGATGGAAACGTAATCACAGCGCCAAAACTCGTGGTGAAACGTGACAAACCGTACTCACGGCCACCGAGCGAAACCGCGTAGGTGAGAGAGGGGAATTACCGACAGCCGAGTGAGTGGCGGCGGCGGCGCGCGAGTTGCTGAGCTCTCCCGCTCTCTCAGCCAACCTTGAAAACTGCTCGTGTTCCTTTACGTGACTAACCTTCAAATGTCTGATGAGGTTTGTGGTGTTAAAATGCTTTGGGTGCTTCCCGCCTCGTGGAATTGGCTTGTTACACAGGTTGCCGACACATAGTACTGCCAGACCGGTGAAGCCATTTTAGCAGCGCGTAAAAAAAATTGTCCCGCGACTTTTGCGTCATCTACCATTATAGAGACTGCCGATCAAACTTCCCAAAGCTATTATCGTCCGATTATGATCGGCGACCGATCGATCGGAGCATCCCTACCATAAAACACTAAAGATGAACATACTGTTCTGGTTTGAGGATGCTCGATCAATACTAACACTGTGACAAAAGTCTGTCGGATTCGAAACATCGTATTGTAATTTGTAAGTCATTTGTGACCTCATTTCAGCACCTAGGGGACTTCATCTTGGTCATCCCCTCTCTCTCTTTTTCATTTTCCCTTCAGGCAGCGTGAGGTCGCAGCCTATAGCTATGTATGGAATAATGACTTGCAGGACTGTGGAGATCAGTAGGATATGTGTAGACCCTGTGCGAGAGCAGGAAGTGATAAATGGTTTGTGGAGGAAGTTGAAACAGCAGACGTGATCCTATACATATAGGCAGACTTCTGTTTACTGTAACTGACCTCTAGGTACCACTGCAGGGAAGTATACTCCAGTCCTGGCAGCATCATTATGTGTTTTTGTCTATTTCTTTCTCTCTGACTCTCGGTTTCTTCCACAATCATGATGGTTTCTTTCTCTCGCCGTTCACGCTATGGTGTGGAAATAGAAATCTACACAAAGTACACAGGTTAAATGCCATTTAAAAAAAAAAAAACCTTGCTTTAAAGGTCACGTGGGTGTAATCGAAGAAGGTAATTTTTGTATTCTTTTTCAGTTTTGATGGGCAGTGTCTCTGGCCACACAGTCACGCCATGGCAGCAGCGGATTGGTTGAAGCATTTAGGTCATTTCACACGAATTCTCAAGAAGTCCTTGGCCATCTCTTCTGGGAAAGAGTGCATGAGTCATTTTATATTAAACGTTCTTCATTATGTTTTCCCCTGCTGAACAAAGAGTTCTGATCTAAGGTAGACAGTGAAAAGAATGAGACATACAGAGAGAGAGAGAGTGAGAGAGAGACACATTATACGAAAATACCAGTTTAATTTCACACTACACTGGTACATGTGAAGAAAACAAGCATTTGTAAAAGAGAATTCTTTCTTTATGTTTCTTTCTGTTCTGTTTTTTCCCCATTTTTGTTAGTTCTCTGTACGTTTTTTTCTTTTCAAATAGAGATTAGGTTCAATCTCACTTATAGGTTCAGTCCAGATTCTGTTTTATTTCTAGAGAACTCACAAATCAGTAGACTTTCCAGTAAGCCAGGGGTTATTGTGGCAAAGGAAAAACTCCCTGAGAACTCATGAGGAAGAGGACCTTATGAGGAACCAGAAACCAAAGGACCTCAATCTATTCTGAGAGACACCGGATAGTAGGAGTGTGAACGTCACACTTTGTTCACGTTACTGACCCTGCGTTCACACCGAACGCGGCGAGAGCGTCAAAACGGCCGGAAGTCATTCATTTTCAATGGGAGTCGCCGGCGAAGGGCGGCGCGGCGAAGGGAGTTGAAATCAGCTCAACTTCATGGTAATGAGCTATGACGCGGTTGAGCGGCAACCAATAAAAAAGTAGAGGTCCTCCGCTTGAGCGGATTCCACGGAACGCAGTCCTGTGAACTTTTGTTCCGGCGACATTAGTTCCCAAGTAAAATGGAGGAGAAGTTAATTATTGCGGTAGCGGGTTTCCCGGTTATTTATGACATGTCCATGTTCATGTACAGGTGTAAAAAAAAAATGATGTGGACAAAGGCGTCTGAAATTGTTGGTGTTTAAATATAATATGAAATATAATATAATAATAAAAAAATATTAAATTAGACTAGCAATTCACAATGAACAGAAGCCACACCATACAAATGCCTTATAATTAGTTTATTTCTACAATACAGTTCTTTCTATCAATCAATTTCTTGTTTTCTTCCACATTTTGGTCAGTCTCCATAAGATCAACAAGCTTGATTGCTTTGCGGCCCCTTTAAATACAGGAACGGCAGTCGGTCTACGTCAGAGCGGCGACAGGCGTCGGTGGCAGGGCGGCGAGAGCGAACTTTGACGCTCTCGCCGCGTTCGGTGTGAACGCAGGGTGACTGACAGTGTGACAGACGAGCGGTTTCGAGTAACCGTAGATTTTGGAGCTGAGCTGTGGGGATTTGTGTCCATTCAGACACAAGAGCAGTAGTGAGGTCAGGTACTGAGATCAGATGAGGAGGCTTGAGCGGAGAACTCGGCGCCCCAGTCCATCCCAAAGGTGTTCAGTGGGGTTGAGATCAGGGCTCTGTTCAGGGAAATTCTTCCACACCAGCCCATGTCTACACAGAGGTCACTTTCTGAGCAACAGAGCATTGTTATACTGAAATAGTACTGGACCTCTTAGTTCCAGTGAAGGACGATTGTAATTTTAGAGCACACAGAGACACTCTAAACAATGGTATGGTTCCAGCTTTGTGGCAACAGTTTAGGGGAAGAAATTCATAATAGTGTTATGATCCCGTGTCCACAAACCTAAGACCGTATGATGGATAGTTAACAGTAAGTGTGTGGGTGTGTGGGTGTGTGGGTGTGTGGGTGTGTCTAGTCTTGAGGAATAATTTTTCAGGCTTCCTGAAGGACTTTTCGGCTCTCGGTTTCTGTCGACTGTCCAGTTTCAGGGGATTTTTTTTTTTCATAAATTTTTTTTAAAGCTACACAGTGACCTATGAATCATTCAAGCATAAAAATCCCATCTAATTTCATTAAGGCACAAACCAGAGCGAAACATGTGCAGATTGGTGACAGATGATCAGGCCGGGGTGACGTATCGCCCAGTACAAACGTTAAAATACAGAAATGCAATATACGTCCACTTGTCTGAGAATGTTTTTTTTATTTATTTTTATATATACGTTTTCTTAAAAATATAATACCAGTTTGGATCTGTGATGTATGTGTATATGTATGAATCGTCCAAGCATTAAAAAGAATCTAACTTAAGGCATGAAGCAGTGAGAAACAGGTGCACATGATGACAGATGATCAGGTATAACAGGCGAGAGGGGAAATGAGGTTGCTGCCGACCGATGGTAAAATTGTACCTTTAGGCATATATAAGATGGAGAGCGAGCAAGAGCAAGAGAGAGAAATCAGCTCTGACCCCTCGAGACATGGCTCCTGTGAAGGTGATTTGGAGGCCAGGTCAACAACCTTGATCTCTTTTCCTTCCAAGCCCCGAGCACTCAAGCACTCTGATACTTTTCTATCATGGACAGCATTAACATTTTTTTTCAGCAATTTGTGCCACACTGGTCTTTGCTCTCCACAGGTGTTAATGAGCCTTTGATGTTCATTATCCTGCCACCAGTTCACTGGTATATAACTGACAATCGATGTTAATGTTATGTGGTGGTAATGGTATGGCTGATCGGTGTATATCAAAAATCACCCCTTGTTTTCTATGAGGTTTGATTTTAAAGATCAAAAAATCCTTTATCACTATAGTAATTTCATTTAAAATATCATCAAGCGGGGTTTCTTTTTTATTAGATCAACACTATCGCCTAAATGTAAATGAGCAATATTATCAGCAAAAATGATGGATATTGGACAAGCACTAAAACACTAAAACAAGCACAGGGGAGGGAAAAAAAAAAGCTATAGCCAAATGCACCTTTTTATCTCTTCACTCTTCACATTATTGCACTTAAATCACTTAAAAACGCACTTTCCAGCTGAGTTTTCCGAATGGCCACAGGTCCTGATTGCACGGCTGATAATATTATTACCCCCACCCCTAATCTCTTTAAACCTGAACGCTGGAAATGCTCATTTCCCTGTCTTTTTCCTACCAGCTACCAGTTCTGGATGATTAAACCTTTTATGGGGATTTTTTTTTTTTAATGGGAGAGCACAATGAAGGAAAAACCAATATCATACCATCCTAGTGTTCACATCTTTATTCCGAACTACGTTATATCCAGTATGACTTATGAAACGTAATGTATTAAAAGAATATTAAGACGAGTGTATATATACTGTAGAGTAGGCGTATATGAAGAGATGATTAAAGTCTTATTAAAACATGTGTTCACACTATATAAATCATAAAATGTCTTTAATATCCATACATGACTATTTATTTACAGTTCCCCCACGCACAGAGGGGAAAAAAAAAAAAAAAAAAAACCCTACAGCTTGAGTTTATCTTCCACTCTGTCCGTGACCATTGACCCAGTACTACTGTTTCAGATCGTGCACAGGTGTCGCTGGTGTAAACGCCCGGATCTGTTGACTCTGAAACACTACTACGTGTAAACATGTTGTTTTGTCATCCGAGTACAAAGTACATGTCCACCACATGACTCATCTGTTATTGCTCATGTACTAGGACAGCACCAGATTCAAGCCTCTAACTTTTTTTTTCTTAGGTTGTAAAGCGAAATAAATAAATAAATAAATAAATAAATAAATAAATAAATAAGCTTTTTCCTTGTCAATCCCAGATGTTACAAGACATACGGCATGGTTCAAATGGCTAATACTTAAATCTCAATCTCTAGTTATATAAAAAGGTTAAATGAATAATGTAGTGAACATAAATAATCGTGCTATAAATGTTTTGGCAGTTGAGACAAAATTATAATGTGTATTCCTTTTTTTTTTTTTTGCATTATGACGAGGCCAGATTCAGTTATTATTTGCAAAATTAGTAATTTAGTTATTCTGGCATTTGATTACATTATTAATTCCTATTTGATCAATTTTTTTCCTTATTTCTCTGTTTGCCCATCTTGGGTCTCTTCGAAACATTCCTGCCGAGTTTTTGAAAAAATGAAACAATTAAGCTGAGTGGATCATGTTGGAGCTAATAGATGTTGAACAAAAATGACTTTTTTTTTTTTTTTTTACTGTTATGATTTTTTATTGGTATTTTTCCAGATTTTCTCCCTAATTTAGTAGTAGCCAATTCGCACATACCAACTTCATTAGGGCATTATCCCATCAAGGCTACAACTGCCAATCAAGGGAAGACGGAAGACTATTTCCACATGTGACGCCCGCCAATCCCATCTTTTTGAACTGCTCGCTCACACACCACCGTTGGGAGCGGTGTAACACAGTCGGAGGACATAGCTGTCCGTTCCTTCCACTCGTGTGAGCTCGCAGATGCCTGTGATTGGCTATGGAGCCGAGATTAAGGTGGGAACGCCAGAGCGCCTCCCATCCCTCCCCTCTGAGAGGGCTCGGACAATCAGCTGTCTCTAGGCTGCTCTCTCAAACGGATTTACTGCGATGCCGAAACGAGAGACGACTTCGGAGGAGATGGTCAGTACGAATTTTAACTCATGCGTCGCTACACTGCAGAAAATTGTATCTTAAAAGTGAAAAATATCTTAAATGTAACATTTTCCTGACACTTACAAAAAAACAAACCAGATTATTAAGCTTTATTTCTAATCACATTTTACTAAAACTTTAAGTAAAAACATGTCTTGTTCTACTGGCGGATAAGTTTGCTAGTTTTAGGAAATTATCTCTTGGAAGAAGCCAATTCTTAGCTAACAGAACCAGAAATTTTCGCTTACAATTTTAGTAACATTGTGTAAAAATACGCTTAATAAGCTAACATTTGGTTAAGTTGTAAACTTACTTTAATAAATTACAGCTAGTTTTGAATAGATTCAAGAAACTCGCTAAGGTAAAACAGAATTGTGCAGCGTACCAGGCAGCGCGTTTAAAGGTGTCGCGGTCACATTTCACAGTTACATTACCTAGGAGATGCACGTTAGGCTACGCCGTACTCTAGGTCTTGTGTAGACATAACGCAGAAACATAACTCAGCCTTTAACTCTCAACTGCAATCATCCTGACAGTTAATCTGTATTCCGGACTGTTCATAAAGTCTGTATGAAAAACGACAGTTCTTGTAATAATATTTGTTAACATACAGTTGAATTTTTAAAGACCTATAATCATACTTTATTTTGGAATTGCAAGTTTTCGCAGAATTATAAGAAGTAATGCAACACATTACCCAGCTATGAAATATTAACTCATGAGTGCACTTTTTATTAAAGTAATAATTATCATGGAATAAATGACTTTTAGGAAGACATTCTCTCAGCGCTCTTCAACTCCTGCATCAGCAAACATTAGGTTTCTGGCTTCATTATGAGGATTTTTTTGTTCCTCGCTGAATTCTAATGTCTTTTTTTAGATGGCCAAGGTGTACATTCTGTATCTCTGACAAGATTGAAAAAAAAAAAAAAGTCATAATATATAATTGCTGGGAAAAACCACAACACCTGAAGACGGGTTTTCCTGTGTCAGATCACCTAAAGGGTGTTATCTTGCTTATATCAGTGCCAACTTTTAAGAATACAGACTTTCTATTTATGGTTTGTTATACCTTTGCTATGTTAATAGTTGCCTGTTATACTGCTTAGTAACCAAAGCTTACTATTAACAGAGCGGAATAGTTTATAGTGACTCTTATTAATAATAATAGGTTCACCGTGATAACCCCACTGTAACATACTGTACACCCTCCTATGACTTGCTATGACTGCCTTAAGAAGTCATTTTATTAGGACAATTCTAACATTAATACTGTATTAGTTGGACACCGAAAAATTAAATAAATTTTGACTTATGAAACTTCAATTTCATTGTTAAGGCTTACTCTAAAGCAGCGGTAGATAGTTTTCCCTCACCAGCCTCTTTTACAGAGACAGAGATGCTGGTCATAAGCAACCAGAACACTCAGTTTTCCCTCCTGAAGGCCATTCTCACCAATTCTCAATCCATTCTCATTAATTTCAGTTTTTTTCCTTTTTCTCCCTAATTTGGTCATGTCCATTTCCCACCTGTCTCTTAGGGCACAACGGCATCTGCCAACCAGAGCGGGTAACACGTGCCTCGTCACTATGACTATGCAGTAGAAAGCACTGCCAGTTTGCTCTCTGGACTCCCACTACGGTCACTCGAACATCACACTGATAAATATAATTAGAATTTGTACATATTTCCTGATTTTTGTCTAATATATATATTTTTTTATTATGTAAATCTGCTTTGCGAGCATTGTTAAAAGTGTTTATACAAATGAAAAAGAGTTGAATTGATTCCTTTCTGATGCACAGAAAACAGTTTATGGACCACATGACCCTTTTTTTGTCCATTTTTGTTAATTTGGTAACTTTCTTTTTTACTTTCTGTTTTGCAAGAGAGCTGTTGTGGGAGAGCTGAGACAGCACACCGGCATTATTTTTAGTGCTGAAATGTGGACGAGTAAGAATTGCATCGCTGTAGATGGCAGGGATCAGACAAGCAGCCACTTGTGCGAATTGCAAGGTTTCAGTATTAGGCATTTTTGTGTAACAATGGTTTGTTTTCAAACTTTTCAAACATGATGACTGGTGATAACGATCTGCAAAATCTTTTTCCCTTGATAGGCATTTATAATGGATGGCAGTGATCACTGTGGTATGCTTATTAATATCAACGACTAGTGTGCGTGCGCTTTGTGAGTCAGAGAGGCAGTGAAAGTGTAGAAATTTTATAATAATCATAAAAGAAAAGTCAAAAAAAAAAAAAGGAATGATTGTTAGAGCGAAGTCATTTTTTGAATATAATCAGGTGTGGATGTTGCTCAAGTCAATAGCAAGACGTCTCTGCCGTTACAGCCGGCTACTCCTTTCAGTGCAAAAGCAGCACGTCACGCTGCTCCATCAAACCAGAGCCGCCTCGATCAATCAGTCACCCACACCGAAATCACCCGCATTAACTGAACTGCTAAGGCTGTAATGATGACTCTGCAGCATGTAATCTTTCAGTCATCTCGAAGCCCAGTCAATCAGAAACTCAGCCCAGTCATTCCACACTAACGAAATAATCAACCGTCATGTCGCTGGGGTCCTGCCCGTCTGCTCTCAGCTACTCAAAGAGGTCCCGCTCTTTCTAATTGTGGTCATGTTTTCACACACTGACCATTTCCACCGCCCCCTCCATTAACTGGAAATGGTTTCCGTTACCTTTGCAACGAGTCACATTTCCTTGACCAGTTCATCGCAAGGACGATTTCAGATCTATTCATATATTTTCAAACCTACAAAGACTGTTACATCTTAGAAAGTTCCAGTTTTCATTTGAGTAGATTTACTGTATGGTAGTAATATAGAGAAATTCATACACACACACACACACACACACACACACACAC